>PVIJ01007041.1:0-86202 GCA_004024925.1 Scalopus aquaticus | reverse complement strand
GGGGGCGGGCAGGCGCCGGGGGAGCGCGCCTGCGAGGCTCGGGCTCACACGCACGCCGCCTCTGTTTGTACACAGTGAGCTCTCGACAGCCGGCTCGCTCCCCGCCTGCTCACGCTTCATTGTTCTCCAAGTCAAAAACCCCGCAGCCGCGGCGGTGAGAGCGGCCAGAGAAGAGCGAACCGTCTGCGGGTCCGCCCGCGCGGGTGACTCGGATCCGCCGCGGAAGCCCGCGCCTCGCCCCGCCCGCCGCGCCCCGGCCAGGACCCACCCGCAGCGGAGGCTGAGCCCGCGGGCGGCTGCCAGAGCTAGCCCACCTTCTTGCGCCGGAGCGCAGGCTAACGGCGAAGAAAGATTCCTCCTGTCGGTCACCACTCTTTTTCGCCCTCTCCAAGATTTTAAGGAAGCGCTGCGGGAAGAAGACATCTTCTTGAATTCTCTGCTAGGGGCGAGGTCTGCCGCTGCCCTGCGGTGCCACCTCAGAGACACTGCCCCCCATTACGACCCCTGACCAGTCGGGGTCACGTCCTGGAGACGGGATCATGAAGCACTCGGTGGCCGCTTGGCTCTTGGTCTGGCTCAGCCTGGGTATCCCCCAGTTCTGCAAAGGTGAGGTGCGGGGCCTGGGTTGATGGGTGCGGGACAAGCGGGAAGTCCCGTGGGAAACGCCGCAGCGCGGGGCTGGCAGCGGTTCCCCGGGCGCGCCAAGAACCGCTTGCGCCGCGGGCGGCGCGGAGGAGGCGGCGCGCCTGGGAAAAGTGCTCCCAAAGTCAGCGCAGTGCGCAGGGCCAAATAGAGAAGAGGGTGAGGGGTCTTGGGATGAGGTCGGGAATGACTAGGACAGAGGGGAGAAGGAAGGGAACTGAGCTTTAGGGAACCAGAGATTCCGGGGCTCACTTAGACCGCGTAGCCGCGCTAACCCACCCGGAGCGTGGTCGGCGAGGTTGGCTACGGGCTCCGGAGAGGGGTGGGGTTGGGGAGGGGCTGGTTCAGGGGGCCTGGAGCAGGAGAAACCAGCTAGCCCTGCGCATCAGCCAGTTTTTGAAAAGAGAAGCTGGAGAGCTGCCGGGTGGTTCGCCCCTGGGGTGCGGTGCTCTGGCGCCGGCGGGGGCTGAGCGGTTTGAACACCCGAACCCTACGCTGGGAGTTCTGGCGGGGTCGAGGTGGAGACGGATCTGACAAGACAGTTCCGTTTTCACTCGCCTCCCCGACCTGGACACGCAGCAGCGACTATAGAAAACCCCCAGGAAACCCCATCCCCCGCCCCTTCTCTAACCCCTAGAGTTTTGCACAGCACTCCCTCTGGGTATGAGCATAACTCTTGGTACTAGAGATTCGTGCAGTGAGAGCCAACCCTCGCGCCCCCGCCCAGGAGCGAAAAAGTTGTGAGAGCTCGTCTGGTCGTGCTTTCCATGACTTGCATGAAATAAACCATCCTGCAAAAATAAAACAGGAATCCTGGAGGCTCCTGTTGAGTTGTGTAGACGACTTCCAGTTCCTTTGCGAGGGGTGGCTGGTTAACACCAACCTAGTCTTGATCCCGCTTCTTCGAGATTGGGGCTGAAGTTGGCTCTGCTAAAGGGCAGGGGGAGCAGCAGGGAATCTTAGGTGGCCTTGGAGGTGGACCCGCGCCCCTTCTTCACTGCCGAATACTGGAGGGCCCTTTTAAGGGGTCCTCTGGTAATAAAACCCTACGCAGGCTGCTTCAAGTGGAGAGCTGAGTGCAATACAGGGTTTAAAATGCTGTACCTTTAAAAGGGGTAGTTGCATTTAAAATGTATTGGCACGAATCCATTTGCGATCAGAAACTGTAGGAATAGTCTGCACCATGCATCTATAAGCAATTGTGTACTGTTGGGCTACTGTTTGTGCAAGAAGCCGGACATTCCTGGCCAGATGCCCTCATTGCTCTGTCAGTAGCGATCCGTGGCCGCACCTTTCCTTGGCTTCCCTCCCTCCCCCAGAATGTGGCTATTTTCCCCAGCATGTAGGCGTGTGTGTAGGTGTGTGCCTCGCCTGCCTTTACTTAGTGTCCTTTCAGTTATCCAGCAGAGGCAGCCACTTCAGTGAAGGTTAAGGAATGGTAACCGCTCTGAATTTGCTCCGCCGAATGTCTCCAGCAATATGAACTGGCCTGTACACCCATCACGGCTAATTTTCCGTTCTTTCCTGTTTTCTTTCTTTATTTTTTTTTTTCTTCCCATTCTGGATTCCTTATGCACTTTAATTTCTTAGCAGGAAGAGGAAGGGGAGAGATGCAGGCACTCCCCTCTTTTCTTCCTTTCCCCGCCTCCGTTCCCACCCCAAACACGAAAACACACACTCATCTTCTCACACGCACCCATACCGCTGCCACCGCTGCCACCATCTGTCCCCGAGCCAAGGTGGAGGGCGGCCGGGGTAAGAGGGAGATACTGCTACTTAGCTTGTGTGACCGCGATTAAGGGAGCCTGGGGGAATGGGGAGTTCTCACTCACTGCAGCTAGGATCTCTGTCTGGTACAGATACCCACGCCCAGGGCACAGCTTACTCCTCCAGACAGACAAACCAACCTTCTCAGCTGTTGCCTGGGCTCTCCATTCTGGCTCCTAGACAATACTCCGGCAGCTGTGCACTCCATGTTCTTAAGCAGATTTTTCCTTTTTTTCAGCCAGCTTGTGCTAGAAAAAAAGGGGGCATTAGAAAAGAAATGGATTTTCCGTTATCTCTTTTTGTTAAACTAGCACCTTTCTAATTTATTCTTCTTCGGTCCTGCAGAAGACAGAGTGCATCTTGTGCGAAAGCTAGAAACAATTAAACTTTTAGCAAACTTATTGAAACGAGTGTCAACACTGAGAATTTCCCTGACACCTCCTCTCTCCGACATCATTTATCTAATGTGCGCCTTTTAGAAACTGGTGTTTCCCTATGTGGGTTGCCATTTACGTGCATTAATGCCCGGAATTAGATAAGGATCTGTAATTCTTTCTATTAGTAGGTTTTATTTTAAAATTAAACCAATGGATCAGTCAGATTGAATATTTTATTAACTCTTAAATTATTCATCATTATGGGCTGCTCTAAAAAATCCAATAACATGCATACAGTTGCAGCAAGCACGTGACATCTTATGCAATCTGTCCCTGCGCCTGCAGTTTGTGCCTGAAGTCTTTAAGCAAATGGCACTGTCTAAAAATGTCTAGACATGTCCCAAATACTATGAATCATTGGCATTTGCATTTACTTTTTTAATCAGTGGCGTGTTTTAGTTAATTCTACATGACTATAAATTATTACCTGAATAGCCAATCACTCAAGATAGCAACTCTGCACTTCTATGATTAGTATAGCAATATTTATACTGAAATGCAATTTTTGCTTTTTTAAAAATTATTATCTATTAGTGCCTTCATTACCTAATTTACATAACCATTAATTTTATACTTTAAAAATAAATGATAACTTCAGATCTCAGAGGAAAAAATTTAAAAATAACTTTCTAATATTGAAAAAACAGTCGATGAAGATAAAATATCTTGCTATGACAGTTTGGTACTATACACTGCCATGGTACAATACACATGTTTTTTGCCCTTTGATTCTGTAAAAGTTTTTCTGATTTTTTAAAAATGTTTCCTTAGAATTGGAATGTGTTTTGTCTTAAATTTACATGGTTTAGGGAAAGACTATAATAAAATTAATGGTTAAAAATCTGAAATGGTCTATTCTTTCTATGTTCCTGAAGTTCCAAAGACCTTTAGAACTAGACAAATATATTTCACTTCTGACTCTTTAATTTAAACTGTTGTGTTTTCTTCAGATATCTTAATATTGATGCTTATGATGACATGTATTCAGAAACTAGGGTTTTTTCATGTATATTTTAATAAGTTTGCTTTTATCATTAGATAACATATGATTTTTACTTCTCATAGAATTATAGCAATATAAAGTAAAGAAATAACACATACATGACTAAAACAAAATAGCTTTGTTACTCAAAACCTTTACAAAATGTAAGTTTGACACTTCTGGTAGACTAGCAGTTCACACTCTTAATTTCCCCAATGTTAAGAGTATTTTTTATCTTTGGTAATGTAATAAATTAACTTATTTCTAAAATTTTATCTGCTAAGTATCTTGATTAACGGAATGGACTGTATGTTATCATTCCTGTACAACTGAAAAAAGCCCTGCTTGATTTGAGCATCTTTTAAAGCTTAAGAAAGTAATTCTGATGTGTGTTGTTTACTCAACACACTTGCAGGTGCAGTAGCTTTGAATAAGATTTATGATGCAGTAGGCTCATTATATCTCCGTCAACAAACAAATAAAACACACACAGAAGTGCACATACAGCCCCAACAGAATACAATTCATGACAGAGTATCTAAAAATAAGTAGGTACTGAGAAATAAATGACAAATTTTGTGAATATATAATTAATAACATGGCTCTATCATAACTAATCAACTTATTCTTCATACACTTGAGTTTATTTATTATGTAGTTTGCAATCTGATATTATTTTTAAAGACACAGAAAGCCAAAGTCAGACCATATCTTTTTTTTTCAACTTCAGTCTGTGTTTTAAGGAAGATACCTAGTATATTTTAAAGTGATAAACCATGTAAAAATTATAACATCTTTAGGTTAATCAAAGCAAACATGCATTTATGTACAGAGCCCAAGCTTGCCTATTTGACAGTGGAGTAAGTATTGAAATTTTTCTCATGGATATATGATAATACAAGAATGAAATACTATTAACACTTAAATTTCATGATTTGCCACTTGATTATCACTGAAAAAGGCTTTGATTTGAGGCATTGAAGGGAAGGTTAGACTGGAATCAACTGTGCCCTTGCCGGCAGGTGTCAGGATAATCAATGGAGATCATTTAAAAGAAAGATGGAAAAAGTAAAAGAAGTAAACTAGTAAATGCTGATCTTCAAATCTACATAAAATAACTTTCTACTCTGTTAGAAAATGATGTTATTAGTTTTCATTACTCTCCTGAGAAACAGAGGGAGAGGGAGTTTTAAGGACCTGCTGCTTGTGTCAAAAGATTTTTTCAATTGGAAATAGAGTTACTCTAACTGCCACAGACAAACAAGTGCAAGTCTAGGTAGAAACATTTTTTTTTTAGGGCTCTCCACAGAACCTTCCAAGAAAACACACGTAAAGCTTTGAGATGCTTGAAGTAAAACAATTATTGCTGAAATGCTTAGCATATTTTAAAATGTAATCTACAACAACTGTAATTTTATAGGTATAAATTTCATTATATTGATTTAATGGATTCATGGATACCTCCAGCTATATGTTTGAATACATCTATCATACTGTAAAAGATGGGTGTTTATCTTTTTCTATCAGGAAGGTAAAGTGTATGTTTCCTGGAGCTTTCATGTTTCTAAATAATATAAGTCACATGTGGCTAAAAGAGACTGAATGAAAGTATTGTCATTACCTATTTTAGCCAGTTTTTAATCCTTACATATGTTCCAGTTTGTGTATCAATAGTAGTCAGTGACTTCATCTCATTTATTTGTTTTCAATTAATCCTTAATAACGTCTACTTGCAAATTCTAGCATGTGCTTATTATACAGCCTTGAAAATTGTGCTACAAATTCACCATCATATCCTTTCTACAAGTTCTCTCAGTTTTGTATACAGTCTCTGGCATTGTGCCAGTCTTTCTCCATTTCTGTGTCAGAGTTCTAAAGAAAAACAAAAATTCTCTCTCCTTTTCCATCTCCTTCTCTCATCTCCTCATTCCTCATTCACTGTACCCCCAAGCCCACCCCACCATTTTCTTACTGGATAGCAACTGGGGCACCTAACTACTGTAAAATTACATCATCATTATTAAAAAGTAGCGACTTTCCAAAACATTGTGGAATTTGCAATTTATTTTCTTGTGAGGAAAAAAAGGATGAAAATATGATGCTTTTACTACCAAATCCGGAGAGACATAAATGGAAATAAATTTGAATTTGAATTATGGGAGCAACTGAAGATTTTATGCTTTGATTTGATCACAGTGTACTGCCCAAAACTATCAACTGAGCAATAATTTATATCCACCCAACCTGTAATGTCTCTTGCCTTGCCTGTAGCACATAGTTGAGAACCTAGGAAAAAGCATCAAAACTCCCCACCACTTAAAATTGATAATACATTTAGACCTTAGAGTTTAAAGACATGTCTGTTTCTCTTAGTTTTCAATTCTCTGGATCTCTATAAACTGTATACAGAAAATGAAAGGCATATGAAATTATAGGTCAGGCTTAATCACAGCAATAAAACAAAGCTGTTGTTTAAGATAGAGGAGACTAAAAAAATATATGCAAAAGCAATAGTACAGTGTGAAAAACTGGAGAAATTTGGGAGGGTTAGTTTGAAGGCCAAAGGCATTACTGCATGAGAGAATGCAATAATAATTGATGCCAATATTGGTCTTGCATGCTACCAAAAACTCACTGCGCTATGTTAAACAATTTTGGGACACAAGAGTGGTCAAATATATGCATTCATGAAAAGAGATTTTATCAAAACTTTTTTAAGCTTGAAAACTTACTATCATAAAAACCATGTATCAGAGTAATATACTGGTTTAAAATCTTCATTTTCCCATCATGCCAGAAAAAAGTTATGTTTATATTTTTATTGATTTTTAAGATTTATTTATTTACATACAAGCTGCATACAAGCTGGGGGACAGGCTAGAGGCGCGGGGCAGTGAGAGGGTTCACCAGAGACAGAGTGGGGAGCAGAACAGGCAGACTGATGGAAATACACTGCTGAGGGGAGCAGTGGGCAAGGCAGGAGAGGTCTGTCTTGCCATGTGGGAATCGCCCTGGCCGGGTGTCGAACTCTCGCATCACCACTGCCAACAGCTCCACAGGGCAGTGCTTAACCACTGCTCCACCAGGAAGGCCCGATATACTCCGTTATGTAGAAAAGAAGTAGAAGTCAGAATGCAGGTAAGGTGCCCTGCAATTACGTAGTTATATTTTGAAAAAAAAAAAAATGCTGCTGTTTTGTTTTAAAATATTAATTATTATAGTGATAGTAGCTACATAGGATGTGTTCAACAGATTTCTAGTGCATGTAGTAGAAGAGAGGATTCAAGTAGAAGCATTTAGGTAAAGACTTTTTAAGTGCTAAAGCACTTTTGAATGTGATTATTACTATGGAGAAAGAAGATCGACTATCTTTTTTTTTTTAAACTCTGTATCTTAGCTTTACTTTTTCTGTTGCCTAAAATAGGCTTGTATCAGACTGATCAATCTCTTTTAAAATAATTTAATGTAGTGTAACATTTCAAAATGAGAAAGTCAAGGATTTAATCACTTGTTAGTTGATGATATGCTTGATTCAAAGGTAATCTGTAAATGGGCTTAGGCCATCATGCATTCTTTAAGGTTTGTGCTTGGCCTTTGATAAAGTCATTTATTTGGGGAAGGCAAAATAATCCTCTTAAATGGCTTCTTGTACTGAGGTCAGGATGACCATTTACATTTTGCTGGTATTGGAGAGTTTATGAAATAGGGTAAAATAGACTCATGACTCTTAAGCAGGAAACACTAAAACAGTCAAGTGGGCACATAAGAGGATAGTTTTATTTGAAGTATATTGACAATCCCTTCCTGCAGTGTGGAGCAGAGAGAGCCCACCTAAAGGCATGATTCTTCTAGCTGGACTCACACATTTGATGTCCTTCTGTCCTCACATTTTCCTCTACACATTTCAATTAAATTCTAATTTTATACACATTATTTTTCCTGTTTGTTTAGTCATCATTTTTCTTCCTATGGTTTAGCTTTTGTATTGTAAACTATTTTTTTGAAATGTTGTCTATAGCAAATTACCATGTAGACGCTTATATATATATATATATATATATATATATATATATATATATATATGTATATGTATGTATATTATTGAGATAACACTAGTTTTGAACACAATGTAGGTTTTAGGGGTACAGTTTCTCACTTCAGCAACTGTATATATCACAACACACCCACCCACAAATACCCGGACACCATCTACTACCAGCCAATCAGCCCTTCTACAAAGCGTTTAATATTTTCATGCAAAGATCTTGGTATTTTATGCTTACTACAGAGCCATGGCATAGAACCGTGTTAGGCAAAACAAACAACACACCTAGACAACAAAGCCAGAAACAGAAGTTCAGTATATGTTAAATAGAATGAAGCAGTTCCTCCCTCTGCCCCCCAACATCAGTATTCCTTAAGGAGTACCCACACATTTTAAATAGCAGTAAGTCTTTTATATAAAAAATAGGTCAAAAGTAGTTTCAGGAACTTTAAAAGCTTTGTTTCTCACTTTCTTATATAACTGTTTCTTACAATCTGTGTCGCAGAATTGTTCTACTTTGAAAATATTTTTCAATGCTCCTGCAAGAACATTGTTAAAATATAATATTAACATACAGGAACAATGTAAAGTACTTTCCACATTGTCACACATATTCAGTTCAAAGAAAAGCTGCATTTAAGTGATATATTCCTTTATTAAATTCAAGGTTCTGACATTTCCAGAAAACATTGACCTAGAGACAATACTTTTTTAAGAATCATCTGTTTTTTTTTCCTTTTTTTCTCTTTACTTGGTCACAGCCACCACCATATCACCTTAAGTGTCTTGCTGTACAAGTTAACAAAAGGCTTTCATTCTGATATTTCGCGTAAGTACAGTTAATGCCTACTATTTATTGAATGCTGGCTGTTTCACTGTTCTGATTATTATCTCTGGTCTTCCAGCAATCCCGTGAGCCAAGTATTACTAAAAGGAGGAAGTTAGGAAATGGGTATAGGTAGTCAGTTAGGAACAGGGTGCCCCTAGTCCTAAGTCCACTTATCAGTCTGATTGAGAAATACTCAGTTGAACCAGAAGGGTGTCCTCACCCCTCCAAGCCCTAGGTCCATTTATAAGTCTCACTGAAGAACAATCATGGGCCAGGAAGGTGCCCCCACCCCAAAACCTACCCCAGTAAAAAGTAGAATGTCCAGAACACCAAAACAGTGACACAGTGCTAAAACAATAGGCCAAAGCTAGTTTTGGAAAGGTGAGACAGGTAACATGGGGCCAACTCAGTGGACCTCGGTAGCCTAGGAGACTCTCATGGGCCCAGCCAATCAGCAAGCGATACAACTGGAGACTTCCTATGGCCAAACCCCCACTCCTTGCCCGATATTTCCAAATAAGCACATGCTTCTTGCCACCTCAATCAGCTACCACCTCAGTGAAACCCGTGTACGCTGTAACCCTTGAACCACCGCAGGTTCTTGTCCCACGAAGCTGTAAAAAGGAATTCACAGACATTTAAGATAAGTAGGCAGAGAGGAAAAAACTTTATTTAAGAGAGTTAAGAAAAGTAAGAGAGTAAAGAAAAGTTTATTTTGAGGAAGAAAGTAAGAACTCCAAGTACATTGTACTTGGGAGGGGCAAGGAAGCCGCTGTGGGCCTGTGTCTAGGGGGATTTAAACCTTTTTTTCTTTGTTCTAAAATCTCATCGTTCTATTTTGTGACTGGCTCTTTCTCCTAGGGGCTATCCTCCTCCAGGCAAATGTGCCCTTTTTCCCATCTCCTATCTTAGAGTTTTTTTTTTTTTTTCTTTTAAGGTCTGCAGCATTTACTGTCCCGATTAAATTTTAGTCTTGAAATTATCTGTCCCCATTAGCTTCCCTGGAACTCTGACCTTGTCTCTGGAGTATGTCTGGTTGGCATTTATAATTTACTGCCCTTGTCTTTGGAGTATACTTTGGTTAGCACCTAGAATTTACTGCCCTTATCTCTGTCTCTGAGGTCCCTACCTGACTGTCCCTGAAACTGCATAATTAACCCTAACTTGCCCTGGGACTCCTCAGGACCCCTCTCTGCTCACAGAACTTTCCTGTTTTTCTTCTTATGTGTCAACAAATCTCTTGCTTTCTTGTATATTTGATTTCAAAGTTGAATTCTGTCCTCGCCACAGACAAGAACTGAGAAAGATCATGCCTGGGGTCTTTGTACTCTGGGCTTTCTCCCCGAACTCCAATTCACTATTATATTTACACATGAATGAAGAAATGGAGATACTGAGCTACTAAGTCACTTAGATTACTCAAATTTAGATATGATTTGAATGTAAAGTCTGCTCTTTTAACTACTAAGCCATGTGAATTCTCTGAATGACATTTACATCATGGAGATATTTTAACTGATTTTCTTATTTGTGAAATATAAACATCCTATCAAATCACCACTTAACTAGTAGATTATTATAAATGGGGGTAAATCATACCTATTCTTATGAGACAATATTTTTCGAATTTTCAAATTTAGGTTGTTAAAATGTCATTCCTCTTTTTTTCTCACATTCAGGAATAAAAGTGGGAGTATGCTCTGGTCAATGTGTCTTTCAGAATAATGTATCCCTAGTAAGAATAGTGAAAATGGGAGAAAAAGGAACCCTTGGGAAATGATTCAAAATGCATTTTCTTAATTTACGGCCATTCAATTCTATATCAGCGTGATTTTTATAATTTATTTTGATTTACTAGGATTCCTCTGCTTCTCTACATTGTTCCATTGCGCCATTCAATAGCATGTGAAAGGGCATGCTTTCTCTGTAATTTTCAGATACCCAGTATGGAAGAGAGTGATTTTAAAGGTTAACAAGGTTTTCATTTCTGCTAGTTTAATGAAGATATTTAATTTGCCTTATTTCCCATTCTCATTTTAATTTTTTTTGTATGTAACCTCATTAGGAAATTTTAGCCAAACAAAAGCACTGAATGGTCTCAAACCACATTGACTTGAAAATGATATTTTTCGGTTCATTTTAACAATTATTTAATCTAAATACAGTTTTTAAACTAGACTTAATTTTAAATATTTTACAAAGAAATGAAAACCACACCATCTAATATAAGATTATCTTTTTTACTAATCTCATCTGGACCATATAAATAGCTGAAATGAAACTCCATACTCTTTAGTATATTTATTCCCTTCTAATCGTATAAATAAAATCGTAGCTAAAATTTCCTAAGTATTTTCCACCTATATTCTATGGAACATAAGCAGGGAAGTCATTCTTAATCTCATTTAATGGATAAAGAAACAGATTTAAAAACATTCCATGCTAGGGCCTCCCCTGTGGCGCAGCAGTTAGGCGCTGTGCAGTGGAGCTATCGACGCAGTGACGCGAGTTCAACACCATGCTGGGAAGATTCCCACATGGCGTGGCATACCTCTTCTGCCTTGCCCGCTGCTTCCCTCAGCAATGTGTGTCCATCAGTCTGCCTGTCTGCTCCCCGCTCTGTGAATCCTGGTGAACCCTCTCTCTGCCTCCACACCTCTGGTCTGTACCCCAGCTTGTATGCATAAATAAATAAATCTTAAAAAAAAAATTCCATGCCTTACATTTAAGCAACCAGTAACACTGTTTGCACCTGACTACATGTTCTAATTCCAGCTTATCTTTTACTCTTTCCTGCTGTACAACTTTGCTTGAGATCATCGTATTTGTGTTTCCCCCCACCCCATTTTATGTACTCCTAAGTTGAGAAGGAGGAGTGGGTGTACTACTTGATTTTTCAAAAATTGTTCAAATCGGCTCCCGGTTCAACTTTAATGCTTGCCCTTAGCATAAGACACCTCCTTTCTTCTTTGGGGTTCTTTATTTACCTTCATGGCATCCTGAACTTCCTCAATGACTTCAGAAGTTTGCTTTTTCTTTAACAGTGGTCCTCTAAAAACTTGAACTCATGAGCCTGTGATCCTTTTAGCATTCTGCAATTAAACTTCATGGAAATTTCTAAACAAATAACTCCCATTTCCATTTCTGAGGACCTACTGGCAATGTTTTCATTATACTTCCTCATCATTTATTTGCTTAGCTACTAATACATTACATTTCTCAGACCTTTCATCTCTTACTGTTTTTTTTTTTTTGCTGTGTTTTATTTTATTTATTTTTTTATTGTTATTTGTATCTGTTACATTTTGTATTCCTCTTGGGTAGCCCACCACCAATTCACCTGTGACCCATCTCCGTGATCCCTTGTGTCCTTGTCTACTCCATTTCGTGCCCTTATCCTCCCCCTCCCCTGCTGAGTGTCTCTCTCCTATTTGGTTTCCCTATAGTCCTGTTATAAGTGAAACCATTCAATATTTTTCTCTTTCTTTCTGGCTTATTTCTCTGAGCATGATCCCTTCTAGTTCCATCCACGTCACTGCAAATTGCATGTGTTTATCTTCTTTGAATGCTGAGTAGTATTCCATTGTGTATATGTACCACATATTCATGATCCAGTCATCTATTTTTGGACATCTGGGTTGTTTCCATACTTTTGCTATTGTGAACAGTGCTGCAATGAACATACGGGTGCATGTATTCTTTTGGATTAGTGTTTTTGTGTCCTTTGGGTAGATTCCCAAAAGTGGTATTGCCGGGTCGTATGGAAACTCAATTTTTAGCAGTTTGAGGGATCGCCACACAGCTTTCCATAGTGGTTGAACCAGTTTGCATTCCCACCAGCAGTGTAGAAGAATTCCTTTTTCTCCACATCCTTTCCAGCATTTATTGTTGCCTTATTTTTAATGTGTGCCATCCTAACAGGTGTGAGGTGGTATCTCATTGTGGTTTTGATTTGCATTTCCCTGATTATAAGTGATGCTGAACATTTTTTCATGTACCTGTTGGCCATTTGCTTTTCTTCTTTGGAGAAGTGTCTTTTTAGCTCTTCTGTCCATTTTTTGACTGGGTTGTTGGCCTTGTTTTTGTTGAGTTGTGTGAGCTCTTTGTAGATTTTTGTTATCAGTCCTTTATTGGTTTTATTGTGTGCAAAGATCTTCTCCCAATTAGTAGGGTGTCTGTCATTTATTTCTACTTTGATTTTTATAATTTTTTAAACTGACTTTTGGGTTTTTTGGTTGTTCGTTTTCTAGTTCTTTGAGATGTGAGATTAGATTGTTTCTTTGAGTTGTTTCTTGTTTCTTGATGTGACTCTGTAATGCTGTATATTTTCCTCTTATTACTGTTTTTGCTGTGTCCCAGGTGTTCTAGAAAGTTGTGTCCTTGTGTCATTCATTTCTAGATATTTTTAAATTTCTTCTTTGTTCTCTTTGTTGATCCAGTGGTCTTCCAGTAGTGTGAGTTTCAGTCTCCATGAGGTAAGAGGATTCCTTTTTTTCTTTTCATGGTTTATTTCTAGTTTGACTCCTT
Organism: Scalopus aquaticus; assembly: GCA_004024925.1. NCBI lineage: Eukaryota > Metazoa > Chordata > Mammalia > Eulipotyphla > Talpidae > Scalopus > Scalopus aquaticus. The sequence goes on along the minus strand of PVIJ01007041.1, from coordinate 72,973 downwards.
TATGATTGGAGAAGAAGGCTGGTATGATTGTGATCTCAGTGTATCTGTTGAGGTTTGTTTTGTGACCTAAGATATGATCGATCCTGGAGTATGTTCTGTGTGCACTTGAGAAAAATGTGTATTCAGATTTTAGGAGTGAAGTGACCAATAAATATCTGTTAACCCCATGTCGTCTAGGTCCTTATTTAGAGCTTTAGTGTCCTTGTTTATTTTTTGTCTTGTTGATCTGTCCAATAGTGAGAGTGGGGTATTGAAGTCTCTTACTTTGTATGTATTTTCTTTAATGTCTGTTTTCAGGGATGATAATAATTCTCTGATAAATTTTGGTGCTCCTTCATTTGGAGAATATATGTTGATGGGTGTTATATCTTCCTGTTGTAATGTCCCCTTTATCATGATGTGATAACCAGCTTTGTGTTTTTTTACCTTGAGTTTGAAGTCTGTTTTATCTGATATAATTATAGCTGTTCCTGCCTTCTTTTTTGGTCCATTAGCTTGTAGGATTGTTTTCCATCCTTTAACTATTAATCTGTGTTTATCTTTTGCAATTAAATCAGATGTCCAAAAATAGATGACTAGATCCAGAAGATGTGGTACATATACACAATGGAATACTATTCATCATGGAAAGAAGATAAACACATGCAATTTGCAGCGACATGGATGGAATTAGAGGGAATCATACTCAGTGAAATAAGCCAGAAAGAAAAAGAAAAATATCGAATGGTTTCACTTATAACAGGACTATAGGGAAACCAAATAGGAGAGAGACACTCACGGGGGGGCGGGGGGGGGGAAGGGGGAGGGAGGATAAGGGCACAAAATGGAATAGAAAAGAACACAAGGGACCATGGAGATGGATCATGGGTGAATTGGTGGTGGGCTACCCAAGGGGAATACAAAATATAAAAGACATAAATAACAATAAAAAAATAAAAAATAAAATATTTTGGTCACTAAAATAAATAAATAAATAAATAAATGTGTTTCCTGTAGAAACTTTCTGCTGAAAGTTGGGTTCTGATTTTTTATCCATCCTGCTAATCTGTGTCTTTTTATTGGTGTGTTTTGTCCATTCACCTTTAGAGGTAGTATTGATATACTGTCATCCATATTTGTCTTTTTGTTTACCTTTTTGAGAGTCTAATCCTTACCTTATTTTGTATTTCCTAGTCATTCCTTTATTGATTTTGGCTTCATGGCTTCTTGTAATATTCTTTGGAGTGGGGGTTTGGTAGTGATGAATTTCTACAGTTTCTGTTTGTCTGAGAAAGTCCATATTCTTTCTTCATAGAGGAAGGAGAGCTTTGCTGGGCAGAGTATTCTTGGTTGACATTTGTTGGTTGTAGTATGTTAAATATGTCACTCCATTCTCTTCTTGCCTGTAGCGTTTCTTTGGAGAAGTCTGATGCCAACCTCATTGGCTTTCCTTTATAGGTTATTTGTTTCTTTGTCCTCATCATTTTCGATATATATTCCTTGTTGAATTCTCGATAGATTTACTATATATGTCTTGCTGCTTTTTTTCTTTCATTATAATAATTTGGAGATCTTCTGGCTTCCTGGATGTCAAATTTTATTTCCTTTTTCATGTTTGGGAAGTTCTCTTCATTATCTCCTTGAAAAGTTTCTCTGTTCCTTTGTCTCTCTCCTCTCCTTCTGGGATTCCTATGACTCTGATGTTTCTTTTTTCATGGTGTCAGATAGTTCTCAAAGCTTTTCCTTGTTCTTTTACCTTCGTTTTTCTCTTTCCTTTTCTGTCTTGGTTCTTTCAGTATCTTTATCTTCGAGAGTACTTATTCTTCCCTCCATTTCTTGTATTCTATCTTCCTGGCTTTTCCTAGAGTTCTTGAGCTCCTCTGCTAACATCTCTAAATCTTCTGTTTCCTTCAATTTCTTCTTTTTGGATTCATTCTCATTCTTTATTTCTTCATTTATACTCTTCAGTTCTTTGTTTATGTCTCTTTCCTTCTCTACCTTTTCATTTAATTCTATCATTTTTTTTTTGTTATGGCTATCTTGAATTCTTTATCTGTTAAAGTACCTTCGGGGTTGATTGGATTGTGTAGGGCATCCGGTTCTCCTCAGATCAGATCTCAAAGTTAGGGATTTTTCTCTTCATAAATCGATTTTTTGTGGGGAGCCTGATCCTAGCTTCCGTTCACTGCCATGTTTTGGGGGCGTCTCCCTCTTACCGTATGTTCTGTCTTGCTCCTTTTCCTTGCCTGTCTTTCCCACTGAATCCACTCTTGCCATTGCTCTAATTTTCTGTCCTCGTTATTTCTTTTCTTTCACAGCTTGGTCCCAGTGTTCCCTGTGGTTATTTATTTCAAGTGGTTTTCATCCATTTATGAATTTCTCAGCCCAGCATTTTCACCATTTTTGCTTCATTAAATCCTAAACTTAAGGTAATTTCCAAAATCCCTTTTCCATCCCTGGCACTAAGAAAATTAGAATACTATCAAAAAGTTGAGGCTCCTCGGGCCTCCTTGGTGGTACAGGGGCTAAAGTCTCGGTGTTGTCAAGCTATCACCAGCCACTGTGGTATGAGCTCAATGCCCTGCCAGGGAGCTGACCCACATGACCTCTCCTGTCTCATTTGTTGCTATTCTCAGCAGTGTATTTCAGTCTGCCTGTTCTGTTCCCCACTCTGTCCCTGATGATTCTTCTCACTCACACACACACCACCTGCACCTCTGACCTACACTCCAGTTCTTGTATGCATAAATAAATAAAAGTAAATCTTAAAAAAAAAAGTTGTAGCATCCATTGGAAATACTGATGGAGCTGAAAGGTTGGGTTAGGCGTCCTAATGTGGATGAGCAAGAAAGAAACTGAGGAATAAGTTTATGGAGACATTGCAGTAATTATAATTATTGATAATTATGTATTTGGTAGTATGACCGTAGGAGTTTTGTTTGAGTAATTATAGTAGGCAAGGGAAGGAAAGAGAGCATTTGTATCCAGGTATGTTCACCCAGTTTTGTGTGCGGGTAGTTAAATCACAAATTGAGAAGAAATGCTGGAGACAATGACAGTGAACTAGGAACAGAAATCTTCAAGGAATGAAGGAGATATAGTATAAATATCAGGAAATATCTATAATAGGAAATGGTAGTGGAGAGTAGAGATCAATGGCATGAAATTAGAACTAGATGAGGTCTTTATTTTGTTTTTGTTTTTGAGAGGAAGGAGAGAGTGTGCCCTGGCAGTCAAATTGAGGAACAAGAGGAACTTGGACAACATAGCAGGTTTAGAAGCTATGGGAGTGTAAAGTACCCAATTAAGAGAGCTGCAGGATATGCACTGACCCAGGGAAGGGCTGTTTTCCTTTGGAACAGGAAGACAGATGTAATAACCTAGTCCCTGGCATCATTCCCATGGACAGTTTTCATACTAGGGCTTTTGACACGTTGAACTCTTTGTAATAATTGATATGATGCCTCACTGAGAGCAGTGCTTTTAAGCACATAAATATATTTTTATGTACAATAGCTCCTTTAACCCCACAGCAATATAGGAGTTTATTATTCCCTTTGACAACTGAGGAGATAGACTGAGAATAGAATAAGTGATCAGCAATTAAAAGGAGATCTTAATAGACCCAAGACCAGGAGTCTGGCTCTAGCATAATTACAGAGAAAAATGCAAATCTGTAGAAGGATTCTTTCTAAATGTAAAGCATGCTGGGGGACAGGAAGAGTTCTGCACTAGAACCTTGACCTACTTTGTATTATTCAAATGGGTTCATTATACATTTTGAGGTCTGCATAGTTTAGGTTATTAGGAATGTCTAGTATGTCTGCTTGGTGCTTTAATTCTTGTGCGTCCTTAGATCATTTGTCCAAATAATTCTTATTAGATAACAACTCTATTACTTGGGGAATAGTTCATTTCCCTTTTTTTTTTTTTAACATACTCACAGTTGTGCAACCTTGTACACAAACCTTGTACAACCTCAAATTTACATGTTTCAAATATTTGTGAACCATGTTTCTTCTTTAGTTTCTGACATGGTAAAATGGTACATAATTTTTTCCTTTAATCTGTCCTTGCAGTCCATTCCTTTCATCATTTTAGTTGTTTCATTTGGAATCTGTCCAAGTAGCCTACATATTTATTCAACAGACTTGCCAGAAACTCAAGAGAATTCCAGAGATATGCTTCCCTAAAAATAACACCATACACATTCATTTGTACTTTTAGATTTGCAAGTATCATTTTGCTAGTTTTTCCTTTTTCTACCAGACTACATTTTTTCAAGTTATACTTACCTGTGCCATTTTTTTCCCCCATCATTTTTTTTTTTTTTTGCGTTTGCCTCCACTGGAATTTTGCTTTATTTTTTTTATTCTGTATTTAGTATGACTATTACAATCAGATGGTGTATTCTCTGCCCATAGAAGCACAGAATAATTTAGCTTCATTTCCTGAAAATTATGTTATTGTCCTACTTCTTGCTCTTTTTGTATCATGTATCTATGTAAGTAATAATGCAGTGCATAAATTCCTGTCCTTAGGTTTTTTTTTTCACATTTATCCCTTATTAGGTTTTCAAAGTATTCATTATCTTTTTGAAACTATCATTTCTAACTTTGTATTTCTATATTTATCTCTAGCTATCTCTTTTTCTATGTTCCATTTTCTTTGCCCAGAGTATTCTTCAGCTTAAATTATACAACTCAGAGAACCTCTCTAATTACCATCTTCAAGTACCTCACACTCTAAATGTGCACACATATCAAAACCATATATGCCTGTTATTATTCATTCAACCTTTTTTCAAAATTATGGCATTTAAAAAATATCATAGTTACAATATTACTTACTTAGTTGCTATTTATTTTTATCTTGTTTCCAATATGTTGTATGCTCCATATGGGCAAGAATATCTGTTTTGTTCTCTAATATATATATATATCCAGCCCCAAACATTAATCTTACATATAATATTATTTTTAAATTAATAGTCATTGATTTTAAATGAACATTATTTGTTGACTTTATGTTAATATTTATTAATACTGACATTTGATGCTCAAATTTATGTGTGCATGAATGAAAAACATAAGTGATAAGCAGTTCTGTTGCTGTACAAATCTTTCTCTGGTTATAAAGAAAGTGTTGCATTGATAGACCCATTAATTCATTCAATAAATTCTTACCTACCTGAAGCACAGATGCACTGATGTGTGATTTATGGCACAAGTGATACAGTTTTAGGAAGCAATAAATTCTTTGGTAGTGGCAGAGTCTCAGCGCTCACTAAATGAATGACCTACTTGTTTCCATAGCTGTCTAATTTATAAACATTTTAAAAGTAAGATTCAGGATTTACCTTAAATTTTCAAATTACAATAAAAAAAAGGTATAATTGTATATAGAAGCTATACAGTAAACTTTAGGCCATCATTTTATACCTGTTTCTCAAGAAGAGTATGTGTAACAAAAATCAAAGCACTTGGTGATGTTTTTCCATTGTCAGGTGGAGGAGGTACAGATAGCTCTTTGATCTGCTAATTGCCCCTGTGCCCTAGTGATCACTCCCATAAGCTCCACAAGTAATTACTTTCTTCCACTCATAACATCTTTTCCTCTTCCCACCATGCAGTCACACCTGCTGCGCCAGTAGTATATGGCAGGGAGGGAAAGACAGCACCTGGGAACTGTATCTGACCAGCTGCCAGACCGTTCAAAACAGCTCTGTTTAGCTGGTTCACGTAGTAGTAGTGACAGTGTTTGTTTATTTGTTTGTTTGTTTGAAGATTTATTTATTTTATTTTTGCATACAAGAACTGGGGTGCAGGCCAGAGGTGCAAGTGCTGAATGAATTCACCAGAGGCACACTGGAAAGTAGAACAGGTGGATCTACTGAAATACACTGCGGAGGGGAGCAGCAGGCAAGACAGGAGAGGTCTGCTGTGCCATGTATGGTAGCTCCCTGGCTGGGTATTGAACTCATGCTGCAGTGGCTGCTGATAGCTTCATAGTGCTGAGAGTTAACCCCTGAGCCACCAGAGAGGCACTAATCACAAACTTCATGTCCTGACAAAATGTTTATTCCCCTTTGGTCAGTTACATACTTCCAACTTCGTAAATGCCCCAGTAGTTCTAAAACAGATTTGTCTGGATCCCAATAATTGTGTAACTTCCACTCCTACTCCAAAACTTCTGAAAGCATGTCTTTTTAAAAAGATGTCCAACAGCAAAGGATTGTGTAGAGTAATATTTATAAAATGTTAAGCTTTGCAGCTTTTCATGTGATAAGAAAGTACCTTTGAAAGTGGCAAACTCCAGGAATTTGGAAACTTTTCCATTTGGGAATTTTTTTTTTTTCGTAGAGGAACAGCTAATTCCTCATCTTTGTCTATATTTTCAAACCATTAACTTCAGTGAAGAAAAGCTGTCATGGTGATATTTTGGTTTGTATATTTAGAGACTTATTTCATTAGATAAATCTCAAAATAATATCTTTAATTATAAAATGAATCATACAACATAGTTTTATAATTTATTCTACAACATTTTATTAAGCAGATATACATACCAAGAATTGTTCTGGATATTGGAATTACAATGAACAAAACAGACAAAAATCCTCTTTTATATAGAGCTTACATTCTAATGAAAGGGGCCAGAAAATAGCAGAAGAAATTAGGTAGAAGGCAGGAGAGAGTAGGGACTTCAGGAGAAGAATTTATTTTTACATAGATGCTCATTAAGCCTCACTCACTATTCAAGTCCATTAAGGACGTGAAGTATATTGTTTCATGTGTGTTTCTTCAAATTTCATTTGTCTTTGTATTACTCAAAAGTTAAAAAAAATATTTTGTAAATAAAATAGATTATATTTTCTTTTATTTTTTTTTATTTTGGCATCTTAATTAAGTGCTTAAGAATTGCTCTTTGATTCCCCACCAAATGGTTAGTTACATGTCCTAACATTACTTACAACTACTGGAAAGTGAAGCAAATATCATATGCAAATTTCTGTGATATATTTGCATCACTTTAGGACTTATTTACTGGGCTGCTTTTCTGTTATTGTCACAGTAGCACATAGTTATAATTAATCCAACTTTGTAATATGTGTGTGTCTTCTGTAATTACTGAAAGAAATCTGAATACGGTTTGCTACTATGTTAGTTGGAATGTTTGCCTTTATTTTTATACATGATATTTTGAGATATTTTGAGTTATTTTTATTAAGCTGGTTGTTGGGGAAATGCTAGATTTGTAGAATTAATTGGGAAACTTCTCTTCCCTGGAACACTTTGAATAATCAATGACTTTCTGTTTTTTGAACTTTTGAATTAAGTTCAAAATTTCATTTGGTGGGGACTTTTGAGAACACTCTTCCTTGGGTTTTCCATAAGTATATGTGCTTATTATACTTTTTCCATTTTGGGAGGGGAGTTATATTTGCTGACATGGCAATATCTTTTAAGAATATTTTCTAATTTATCATTGTATATGGTATATATCATTAAGATATTTACCAAGGTCCATATATATACAAAAAGATTAAATTATATGTAATGTGATAACTATAAAGTAAAAAAAAAGAGTAAACAAAATAGGATAAAGCTCTGAGGCTCAAAAACCAGGCTTTTTGTTATCATTAGATTATGACCTTGGTTTTCACATCTATAAAATGGGAATCATAATAGGGATTGACCCATGCTATTATTATGATTATTTAATGCAATGCTTAGAACAGTATCTGAAGCAAATTATGGATTTGACGATGAAGATTTTTATGGTATAGTATCTGCCATATCATGGAAAACTGCTTGGCTTATATTAGCATAAAAAGCTAATTGATAAATAATCAAGTACCAATTTTTTTTCTCATTTAATTCTTATTTTGCTTTGGTGCAATTTTTATCAAGAAAAGGTCAATCTTTTAATTGAGCTATAGTAGCAGATAGATTAGTATAATGTGTTGGTTAAGGTAATAGCATTTGGAATCAACTAAACTGGAAATTGGATTGTATATGAAATATATACTTGCTCTTAAACCTTTTGCAGTTTAAGGCCTAGCCTCTTTCCTCATCTCTAGAGTAGGGATAAAACAATAGCTGTCTAATATGGCTATTGTAATGGTTAAAGGATATAACCTATATAATATACTTACAGAACCTGGCACATTATAAGCTCTCAGTAAATATTAGGAATTATTATTTTATTAATTGTGCACGTGAATAATACTGTAAATAGGATAGCTACTCTTGGGCACATTCCAAAAATGATTGCTGTACGGAGAGAGGTCAGTCTGAATGCATGTAACTAATTGGTCAGTCAGCAAACCTTAAAAATCCTTGCGTTTATGTTAAATATATTTTGGTTATGTTTGGTTATGTTTAAATTATTGGGTTTTGAGGGATTTTTGACTTTCTTAGTCTGTTGAGGCTGCTATAACAAAAATACCATAGACTTGATGGATTATAAAAAAATAAACAACAAAACAGACTGATTTCTTGTACTGGTGGCTAGGAAGTCCATGGTTAAACTTCTGGAAGATTCAGTGTCAGATGAGAGCCAATTTCCTGGATCTCATCCGGCAGTCTTTTAGCTTTATTCTCTCTGAGGCTTCTTTTAAAAGGCTGCTAGTCCATTTCATGAGGGCCTCACCCTCTTAACCTAATCACCTCCTGAGAACCCACCTCCAAATGCTATCACATTGAGGATTATGTTTCCACACATGGACTTTTGGTAGAATAAACAGTCATGACACTGTCTATAATAGGATATACTTCAGTATCTCCTAATTACAAGGAGGTCTTGGCTTCCTTTATATTTTCTCACCTAGCTGCATTTATTTTCTATTATGAATATAGACAGTTGCATTCCTGATAACAGAAACTTCTAAAATATTTTAAGTTATTTCATATTTTGTTTTAGAGATCTGAATTATGATATATGAGGAAGTCAATAGCATGAGACTGTTTGGTAATCTGTTGATTCATAACGGTGGTTTTCGTGGTCAGTGTTTGTTGCTCAGAAAACTCTTTAATACCTCTTGCCTGTTAGCAGTTCAAACTTTTTAAAATATGTTATCTCCAAAAATAGATAAAAATTAAGTGCTTGTTGGGATAAAGGCTTTTAAAAGTAAGAGTTCTATTTACATTTTAAAGAATAGAAAGCTCCCTGGACATTGAAACAAATAACAAAAAGCAAAACCACTTTTGATTAAGAGAAGATATTTAGGTTTAAATGCAAGATGTAGATATGCAAATATGTTGTAAGGATTAGCATAAAAATATATCATTTCCTGTAAATGAATCAAATGTTTCAGATGAATTAAGAAATATACATTGGGTCTTCCTTGTGGCTCAGGGGTTAAGTCTCAGCTCTATCAAGCTATCACCAGCCATTGCAGCATGAGTTTGATCCCCAGCCAGGGGCCTGACCCACATGGCACAGCAGCCCTCTCCTGTCTCACCCGCTGCTCCCCTCAGCAGTGTATCTCAGTAACTCTGCCTGTTGGGCTCCCCACTGTCTCTGATGAATCCTCTCACTCCCTTACCTCTGGCCTACACACCAATTCTTGTATGCATTAATAAAAAAAGAAATAGACTAAATTAATGATTCAGGATAGAAAGCTGCTAGATCAATTTATACCTGTTTCTAAAGCAACATTTATGAGTAAAAGTAGTTAATTGCCAAAACAAGCAGGATTTACACGGTTAAAACTGCTAAGAGTTTCAAGCAAATGTATCCTGTATGGATTGTTTCCAATCAATTTACAATTTAAAACATTGAGTGTCATATGAATGTCTCCATAAAGGGACAATTATAATATAATATTCAGAATTATCTCCTTATTTTAAGTTCAGTTTATAAGTAATCTTAATTGCATCTGCCAAATCTCATTTTGCCATATAACATATTTAGTAGGATAACACCTAAGGGTGAAAAATCATGGGACCAAAATCCTACTCTTGCTCATATATACAATCTTATGTACATATAGGTTTGTGTAACTCTCCATATATAGTATCAGAGTGAACTAGTTTAGCAATCAGAAGATATAATACAAACTCTTGCATATATAGTAAGTGCTCACTTGTCATCTATAGGTTCCTGGAAGTTTCCTCTTAAAGGAATCGAACATATAATTAAGCAGTTTCTTAAAGTCATTTAGTTCAATGTAAATCTAGATTGTTTTTGAATTAGATGATGTTACTTGAGGGTCCGCTGTGCTTGTCTGTTGCAAGAGGAACTTTATTGCCACTTTGCGGTGGGAACACAATGAGGAACACAGGAGTTGTGGAGCAGGTTTGAAAGGCAAGACTCTGCTACTTGAGCAGAAGTTCTTGGGTCATTTATTGAAATCATGCAGGCTAGTAAAAGCTGATCATGCAACAATGATGTGAGGAATAAGGTCCTGAGGGTGGGATGGGAATGGGGGACAAAGTTTTACGAGGGACAGGAAAGGGGACATTGTGACCAGACATTTGTGTCACCAGAGTATGTTATCACAGGCAGAGTTATCCTGAGACCTCCGTGGAGACAGTCACGTAATCAGGTCAACAGCAGCATAGGCACCCCTGGGCCTGCCAGGTGATGTTGGTTGTACTCCATAAGCAGTCAAGGAATGCTCTGCTGTGATTTACAGATAGCAAGTAAGTCACATTGCCCGTAAGTGGCCAGCTGGTAGACAGCTCATAGGAACCCATACTAATCTTTTGACTTTGGGCACATTACGGTATCTGAGCCTAAATATCCTTATTTGGCAAAAATAGAGAATAGTCTCTACACAATCTTTCTTTTTCTTTTTTTTCCCCCAGTGATGATGAAAATGAAAATGATGCAAATTCAGGGAATGATTTTGGAACTTGAAAATTGTCATATAAGTTGTCTGTTTTGGTGATGACTTCAAATTTTTGCTTGTTTTGAGTACCTCAGTAGTATAAGTTAGTACTGAAGTCGTGATAATTACTAGTATTGGAAGTAGGGTATTTCCTTTATTTGTTATTGTATGTTTTACTGATCATATTCAGATGACATGTAAACTTTCACACAACTGTTGGACAGCTCTTACAGATTAAAGTGGGCATATTCATATCTACTGTCCCCAAATTTCCATGATTTTACCTGTCATTTTCAACCCCTAATTCAGATTTAGCAGTGGCTAGCTTAGAAATCTCTCTTTTGTTCATGCAAATGTAGGAAATTAAGAAGGTAAATTATCCTCTCAGTCTCTTGAAAAAATTGCTGCCTCTGAGGGAATCAGGGTCATCTCTCCTGCTATGTTCGTACAACCCAAAATTCTAACACCAGCCCACAAAAATGAGATTAGTACCAATTTCCTTAAATTAATAGTGTGGCACAATTTAAAATATTTTAAACAGTACTATAGAATTGTTTCAAGGCTAACATTCTTTATTTTATTGTTAAAACACTCAATTTCAAAATGATATCTAGACCATAACTTATTTTTGAGCTAGCAATTCCATGATTATACCTCTCAATACAAGAATTAGCTTAGATTCCAGCACTAAAACTCAATAATATTATTGGGGTTTTCTTCCTAGTAACTGTGAATATATATACATATGTACATTTCTAACACTACATTATAAAAGAAAATATTTAAATAATGTAGAAGAATAAATTCCTAATCAAGAATAAATTCTTGAATTCTGTGTTAGGTAGAACTGAAATTTATTTTGTGATTGCTTTAGTATGTATTTGGAGATCGAATTTGCACATAGGTTAACAAAAATGTAAGCAAAATTGTTTTTCGAGAATTGGTATAGATCAATATGAATATGTCTTGATTAATTCTAAAGGGATTATTTTACTTGTATTTCCCATAATTAAATGGTACCTGGAACCATTTAAAATATTACTTGATGACAGCTGTATAGTAAACCAGCTAGGTTTCAGTTTGCCAATTTCATTTTAACTGAGAATGTGTTATAAATTAAGCCGATTGACTTTGGGATAAAAAAGGAATATGAAGAACTCTTCCAGAATTAATTGTTTGTGAAGGCAATTACTATGAGCAAAGCCTAGAATATGAGCCCAGGTAATTGGAACATGTAAACTTTAACGGTGTCTTCCAGGCTCATTTATATCAGTCAGAAAATAAGGATCTCCTAGATTTATTCTTTTTTATAAAATTGTAAATTAAAGAACTGATACAAGTTGAAAATTTTTGGAAATGAGTTCTAAAAATGTTTGGTGTAATAAAATCAATTTTAGTTATCTTGAAAAATATATGAAAGGACGCATTTTGATATGTAACACTATTATAGAAAACTCATTATTTAGGTTGTTTGGCAATATTAAGAACGTAAGCCATAACTCCATGAAATTAATAGGAGGAATTCATACTTTAGTGCCGCAAGCTTGGATCAACTTTTTTTTTTTTTGATACAAGAAATGTAGGAAGACACTGAATATGAGGAAGATACAATTGAATATTTTAGAGCCTATTCAGATGGTTCAGTGGTTCCCTGATTTCTTCAAATGGAAATTAAAACAAAACAAATTTGATGAATAATTTCATTGAACTTCAGGAATTTAACTGTTGTATCCTTTGTTGGAACAGAAACAAAGGTGTATAGTAAAATAATGTATATTGCTATGTACTTTCAAAGCTGGTAACACAGAAAGAGAAATGGAAACCACTGTACCCAACCTATTAATAACTTTTTATAATTAAAATTTGGTTCTTTTGACATTACTTCATTTTTGGAATTTAAAATATGGTTTGCATAAAATTCATTCTTTTATTTCTTTACATAAACTTTTTATTGTAGAGTGTTATGACTCAGACTACAGCTGTGTAACATCTGCAAAACTATTGTGAACCCAGAGTATTATGATTTCCAATTTAGGTTATTAGACTATTAAGTTTGGATGGTCAATCTTGGTTTTTTTGGTTTATGAAAATTGCTGATATATTTGCAATAACAAAAAGGGTACAATTAAAATTTAAATGACATTTTTTATATCAGTGAGTTTTACACATCTCATGTACCTATCTAATCACTACCTAAAAACAGGTTATATAATATTTCCTTGCTAGAAAAGTCTAGAAAAATTTTCCTTGCTATTTCAAAGGGATATATGCACTGCTGTGTTCATTTCAACACTGTTTACACTATATTCATGCTTACATGGAAACAACGTAAGTGCCCAAAAACAGAGGAGTGAATTAAGTAGATTTTGTATGTAGATAGGATTGAATATTACTCAACTTTGAACAAAAGGTGAGCTCTTACTACTTGTGACATCATGGAGGGAACTGGCAGGTATTATGTTAACTGAAATAAATCAGAAGGCAAAAGGCAAATACCAAATGACTTCTCTTACATGTGAAAAATAGGGAAACAAAACAAGGTGTTGGACAAAATCAAGTTAGTAGCAAACTTTAGAAATCTAACTGTATAACTGAGGCTACCAGAGAGGGTGGGGAAGAGTAAAGAGCAGTATGTGGGAGGTTCCCAGTTGACTATGTGGAGGACTGTGGATGCCTTGATGGTGGCTATAGTGTGGCAACATTCACCTGAAGGGGTGTGATTCTATACCTTTGAATTATATATAGTGTTGTAAATTAATACTACCTGCATAAAAAAAAATCTCTAAAAAAATCTCTAAAATATGAGGTTTCTATTAATAGAATTAAAGATATGACAATATATATATATATTTTTAATTTTAAGTTTTTCCCTTTTTTTAAAGTTTCATTTATTTATGCATACAAGCTGGGGTACAGGCCAGAGGCATGGGGCGGCAAGAGAGTTCACCAGAGACAGATTGGGGAGCAGAACAGGCAGATCAATGGAAATACACTGCTGAGGGGAGCAGCGGGCGAGGCTGGAGAGGTCTGCCTCTCTATGTGGGAATCTCCCTGGCGGGGCATCGAACTGGCACCTCTGCTGCCAACAGCTCCACATCACAGCGCTTAACCGCTGCGCAACCAAGGAGGCCTGACAATCTATTTGTAACATTGGGGTAATTAAAATAAGGAAAAGATGTTTTAGGTCACTGAAAGCACTTTCTCTAAAACAAAAATGTCAACAAAATGTGTTTCATGAAACCTACAAAGTTCTACATCAAAGGACAAATAATGAGGTTTTATAAATACATTGATATGTAGATTTCCTGAAAAAATAAGCTTAGATTCATAGCTCCAGACCTATTAAAAGCTGCAGTAACTAAAATGTTAAAACACAGGGAAGTAGTTGATGGTATTAGAGGAGTTTAGAACACCCGTGATGACTTTATTTTCCTAGAAATGATGATCTAGCCATCTTGGAGAGAGAAATGCCACTTCTAATATAAAGATATTATTATAGTTTTTCCTAGCTTTTTATGAAATAGTCAGGCTAACTGAGACATTATATGGAGGCATCATCCTGCTTTAGAAGTTTAAGGACTGTGTGTGTGTGTGTGTGTGTGTAGAGGGGTTTTATGTTTGAGGGGTGACCTTATCCTAGAAGGGTATTGCCACCAGAATGCTTTTGTTTTCAGCGAATCTCTTTTAGGTCACATATGAACCAAACCCAAACTGAGATTTTCTTTTAAAAGAGATTTAAGCAAATGACTTCAATTGTGTATTATCTCTATTCTTGTTTTGTAGAGTTGAATTAGGAAAGTGGACCAAAGTCATTTTGAGAGATAAAATATATGTTTTTGAACTACTCATTACTAGTACCTTCCTGTGTATTAAAAATAGTTAATATGCTAATATTGTGCCTAGAACATTTTTAAGAATAAGTGATCCTAGAAGAATATTGCTGTGTTATTGTAAGCCACTCCCCAAGTAGGTTAGCTTTTATAAGATAATTAAATACTAGATTAGGTTATTGGAAAGGGATTGCATTTTTCTTGCTTGAGAAACCGTTATTAGCAGTATGTTTATATTCAATCTCCTCCCACTTTTAGAAATAATACATGTCATCACAATAAAAGGAAATAAAAATCTCCGCTGAAGCACTGCTTTTTGCCATGACAATCTGTCATAAGATTTCTCAGATCTGTACCAAATTTTACTTTGAAATTTTCTTAGGTCTCATTCCCTTTTAGTATACTGAAGTTCTCATTTAGATAATTACCTTTTGGAGGTTATAACCTACACAAGTGATGGCATTATTTGCTCCTTCTTTACTAAGTTAATAAGAAATGATGGATAAAGGGCATTCGATTTACCTACTCACTTTATGTTAAGAAATGTTTGGGGGTTAGTGAATTTTTTCATAGGCTTCAAACACCTTGGCCTTTAATTTGTCAAACCTCAGTCTTTAAGTAAATTAGCTAGGTTCTGACAGAATTAATTGAATTCAAGGACGGCTTTGCAAATAGCTTGTATTTTCTCACATTATTTCTGTAAAGTCCAAACTGGTAGAAAGCAATTAGATTCTGAATTACTCCGCTACCCCAATAACACCTGTTCTCTGATCTCATAAAACTCTCTCCAATTTCTCTCTACTAATCCTCTGCCTTCCCTTACTCTTTTAATTCACCTTATATCATTTTTGCCTCTTACTTTAGTCATAATCACTCTCTTGTGAATCTTCAGCCTCCCCTACAATTGACCTTGAATGGCCCCCACGTGGTGTGGCTCAGGCTTAGGCAGTGGTAATATTTAAGTCTGTTAGTCCTAAGACCATGATTTGATAAGTGCACTGAGAACAGATTCATCTCCTACATGTGAATTCCCAGCAATATATAATTAAAAAAAAATACTATATTAGAATATGAGTTTTTTATTCTATCATGGTAATTATACTACTAAGGATACAGAAAGGCATGTGAGACATTGGTCACTTCACTCCTTGTTTATCATGAATTTAGAAGAGAGGACTTAGTTAATATTTGAATGTTGAATGTGTGGAGGACAAAATAATCTGATCACCATTTGAAGAGGGACACAGCTGTCACTCAGTCTATGTTGCAGCCCCCATTTCCCAGCAGTCAGTGTTTGGGTGGTGATGCTGAGGTTAGCCTCTGCCTCTGGTTTGGGCGCTCCAACTGCTGAGTAACCTCTTTTCCTCTCTTGGGTTCATTCACCAAAGCATTTCTGATTGACACATTTATTCTGTAGATAGGATAACACATTGCCTTAGTTCCAAGTCAACTCTTGCTGCTCTGAAAAGTCAATCTCTTTTTCTCCCTGTTGGCATTTTATACTTTAACCATCAGGTGGCAACTTTATTTTTCAGATTTCTAAATTCTTAGGGGATACCAGCCTGTTTAAATTGCAACTTCAGTGTGCATAAGCCATATAACTACAGAGCCATAATGCTGAAATTTAAGTTGGGTTTGTTATTTATTTTAGAAATAAAATTGCGTATTTAGAAGTGCAATTTGTGCTTTTATGTTTAGTGATTAGCAATGTGTTATAATAAATCATTTATCAAATTAATTGCTTATCTGACCAAATATGCAAAAATTGGGCACTAGAGAGGACATCTATATAAATTCTTACTGTTGAGTATAGCTGCCTTGCACATTTTATGATAATGCTATAAGTGGAGAAATCTCAAGTAATGTTTTAATCAATCAAATAGTTGATCTAAAAAATTATTCTTCATATTTAAATCACCTTAGACTGAAGCCACAAGCTATAAAGTGCTAATCTTAATTTGTATGGGGCACAGCAGTAATAACATTAAAATGACATTTTTTAATAAACTAACCCAAATACCCATGCCTACATGAGTGTTCTCCTTCAAAGTAATTGAACAGGGAGGTTCACTATTTTTTGCCAAATGACATCACAGTTGTTCAAATGGTGTTTTAAACTCCTTTCGGAACTACTTTTAAAGTCACAGGGTAAAAATGGGTATTGTCTATTCATACCACTGTTATCTTCTATCCCAAAGCTGTTTATTCATCCTCATCTCTATCTAGTTTACAGGTCTTAATGCTAAGCAATGTTTTGTCTCTTCAAAAAAATAATCTATAAAACCAAACTAACAACAAACCCTAGAAATCTGACTATAGAATTGAAGTGACCAAAAGGAGAGGTGACTGAGGAGGAGTGAAAACAAAGTGGGGAGGAGCACAATGGACTATAGACATAGAGGGTGAGTGCTTTGGTGGTGGATGAGGTGGTAATGACACTTGAAGGGGTAGATCCTATACCTCTAAAACATAGCAATATAAACCAATGTTTCCTCAAAAAAAGTACAATAGCGTGTAAACACTTTGATGTGTTTGAAGTTATAATAAAAATGAAAGGGACTTTTATTTTTTTAAGATTTAGTTTTATTTATGCATACAAGAACAGGGATATAGGCTAGAGGTATGAGGGGTGAGAGGATTCACCAGAGACAGAGTGGGGAGCAGAAAAACTCCGTCTCCTGAAATACATGGCTGAGGGGAGTAGCGGGTGAGACAGGAGAGGTCTGCTGCACCATGTGGGTTAGCTCCCTGGCCAGGGGGATTGAACTCAGGCCACATCAGCAATAGTGCTGAGACTTAACCCCTGTGCCACTAGGGAGGGCCAGGAAGGAACTTTTACATAAAATTTAAAAATCATTTTAACTTCAGAGGACCAAAAGCTACCATTATGTAGGTTCTTGTGTATATTATAGAAAAGCAGAGATATATGAAAGAATTTTGACTAGGAGCTTCTTGCTTTTTCAGAGCTACTCCTGTGTTACCTACTCACAACAGCTTGCTATAGATCTTCACATCTGTGGACACCAGTTTTCTCTGATCTTATGAAAAGAGAGGAGAAAATGCATTAGTTATAGAACACAAAGTGTATTTCCCAGACTACACAGTCTTCATTTCTAATGCATCAACTGGAACTGGCCTCTAACCCCCTAAATTATGAGGTTCCAGAAATGCTAGAGCTAACTATTGCTTGTGCAGAATGCTTTTTGGCTACATGGAGGAATCTTGTTGTTAATCCAAGTTTTATCTATGTATCCAGCTTCCTTGTGGCTGCCACCACTGATGTAGAAGTCCTGGACAGAAAGAAATGGGTGAATCCTCTGCCAGTTCCTCAGAGATTCGCTCTGTGCTTCTGTTTTAGTTACAAGAAGATAAGAACAGGGTGAAATCCTGGAGTAGGGGACAGTTGGGGCTATACAAGTAACAGTGGAAACAGACAACACTTGGAACAGACAACTGTGGAACAGACAACTGTTCTGTCAAGGCCTGAAAAGCCAAGTAAATGATATTGACTAATCAGTTCCCACATGAGTGATAAATCTCTGAGTCATCATAAAATAGACATTAGTAGAAAGTGAGCATGATTGATCTAAGATTATATGGCAAATGAAATAACAGCACTGTATTTATTATTGGTAGGTAGAATCATTGTTTGTCAAAGATGGTCAGGTCATAATCCCTGAACCTGTGAAAAAGAAACTTTGCAGATGGAAGTTAAAGATCTTGAGGTGAGGACAGTACCCTGAATTGCTCAGTAGAACCAAGGTCATTATGAGGGGTATTAAGGTAAAGAGAGAGACAGGGGATTCTAAAAAGGATATATGATCATGATTGTTAAAAAGACTCACAAGACTCAACTGGTCAATTCTGACTTTGAAGGTAGAAGGCACCACAGGAGTCAAAGAATATACAGGTGATTCTAGCAGCTAGAATGGACCAGATAACAGATTTTCCCTTAGAATTTCCAGAAGATAGTCTTTCTGACAAACTGAATGTAGTCCAGTAAGATCCATTTATATTTCTGTCTTCCAGATAGTAAGAAAATAAGTTTATGTTGTCATCAGACATTAAGTTTCTGCTAATTTATCACAGTAACAAGAGACTAATACACTGATGCGAGAGCATCTCTCCCATTTACATAACCCCAACATTCCATCGGTGTCACCATTCTGTGCTTTGTCATCCTAAATCCTGGGAATACTATTATTTTCAAATGATTTTTTTATGTGATTGGCTAAGATTTTAGAAACATTCATAGAGTGAATTTATCGGAATTAAAAACTAAATTAGAAGGCAGTGTGTTTAAAAATATATTTACTAATTTATTTAAAAAACCTTATATTGGTGGTGAACAAAATCTCAATTTTCCCCTAAGAGTTAGTTCCTTTTCCATTAATTTTAATGTGAAGTTAGTCTTTCTAACACATCTGTAACTATGTGAGAAATTATCCTTAAAAGTTGTCCAGATAATTTATCAGAACTAAAATACTGTTATGTTTAAGATTATTAAAGATTAATGGACCATCTGCTCAGATTTGGAAGCATTATTTTTCATACAGAGATCTCTTCATCAAGAGTGTCATTTTAAAAGAATTTGATAGGTGATTTTTAATGCAGTGCTAAAAAATATGAAGCATATATGAACATAGAGGTAGTACAATGATATAAAAATTCTTATAATAAAATATCTACGCTATAACAATTATATAAAATATTAAAAGGAATTTCACACAAACTTTTACCTTGATTATATTTCAGTGATATATATTTGGGGAATTATAACAAATATAATGACTAGAAAACATAAAATTAATTTTATTTTTAAAAATGCCTTTCTATGTGATAGTTATGTAACTATCATTGATTGGCTAGACATTTAAAAAAAAAACTTTAGCTGAGTCAATGATGATTAGAGACATACTTCTTGTTCTTCAAGCACTGTCATCATGGAAAGGGGAAGGAGGCCCCGATATGTCTTCCTCCCCAGTGCTACTTTGTGTTCTTCCTATTCAAAGATTGTTATCTGCCTTACCTGCCTACTGATGTCAAATGGAAAACTAGACTCGGATTTGACTTTTATTATATACCTTTTTTATTGTAGCTGATATCATTATATACTGATTCTCACTGATGTCACAAATGACTCACCTCTAAGGCCCTTATTACACAAGTAATTATTATGTACCAACCCAGAGTTCAAAGGTTTTGCAGGGAAACAAAAAAAAAATTTTAAGCCACTAATGAAGAGATGGCTAATGAAATTAGTTAGTATTTTAATAAAATCTAGTTAACACAGCAACCTGAACCTGCATATTGTTGATAACTATTAAACACAGCAAATACTGAAAATATAAATAAATATATTGCTAGCCCATAGCAGTAGTACTTCAAATGAGAATGATATAAATAGAAGGAATGAAGAGAACCCCTTGGGATAACCAATGATTACCTGTAAAGTTATTTAACTTCACTGTTGTACTGTCAGGTACCACTTCCAAACTGTGCTAATCTCTCTTCCAGTCATAACCCTGATTTTCCTTATCTCAGCATTTCACACCTTTGGGGTCTCCAACAGTGATCTTTTGATTTACTTCTACAGTTCACAGGCTATTATTTTATAAATTTCACTGAATTGTTGAATATTTTAATTGGGAGGAATGTTGAAGAAATGGAATATACATTATGTATTTTTTGAGAAAAATACCCCCGTATTTCTCCCCCTCCAATCAATTATTTTTCCAAATCAATTTTGATTCTTTGTTTTGAATATTAGAGCAATTATAATTTAGTTTTGCTAAATATAAGGTGAAATAAACTTTACTTTCACAGTTTTTAGTTTAAGAATTCCCAGTCACACTTATATTTTACTATAATACTAACATATTTTGGGTACTATTTAAGTAGATTCATTTAAAATTATTTTATTCTAGAATTAATTGTGGTTTGATAAGAGCCTTTTGCAAACATGAAAACCACAGCCTTGGTGAGTTTATGTTACTTACTCAAAATTACATTTTAAATAAATCTTAAGAGCTTAAGTTCTTCCCCACAACCTGTATCCCTGCCAGTACTTATATGGGTTGGGAGACTCCATACTTGTTGGTTTACATGGACTTCTTTTTTGATCAGTTATAGCAACTGTTATGTTTGGTTAGCCAATGAGTTACCAGTGCCATGATCTTTAAATATGTAATTCACTACTACTGATTCTACTTCCTGAAAGAAGCACTCTATCCTAAGTTGATCTGATGTAGACCCGTTAGTCTTCCTTCCATGTGGTTTATCCATCTCAACTTCACATAGTCACCTCCACCTTCACATAGAGCACCTACCCTGCTCTATGGTACGAGGTGAAGGAATGATCTGCCGGAGATCAGCTCCGCTGAACAGAGTTGAGGAGAGGAATCCGAAAGAACCCAGAAACAAAGAAATGACAGACACAAACAGAGTTCAAGAGAAGCAGGACCCAGGGGATGCAAGACTTATCAGCACCCCAAGTGACTCATTTTTATTGAGACAGACCTAGGTTGCTTACAGGACAATGATTCATTCTCTTATTTCTTAGTATTCAGAATTGTTAAGGCATGCATTCACCACCAAGGTTCTGCGTTTATCAGGTTGTCCTGTTTTCTATTCTAATCTAGTTGTACTCCCTTGGCATAGATTCACCAGCACAAGAAAGAACATCCTGATCTGTACATGGGCCAGTCTTCTGACCTGTGCTGATCAGTCCTCCATCCAGGACCCTGATATTTTCCTTGTCTCAACATTTCATGCCTTCAGAGTCTCCAACAGTGATCTTCTTTTGATTTACCTCTGCCATTCACAGGTCATGATTTTATAAATTTCACTGAATTGTTGACTATTAATTGGAAGGATTGTTGAAGAGCATTGTAGTTCAAAACCAATCCTCATTTTGTATATGTGCTAGCAATTTTACATTTAAAATTGTTCAGTGTTAAATGTAACTGAGTCTTTAATATGGAACAAACAGTCTATAATTTACTCCTAACTATATCTCTATTAAGTATTTTCTCTATTTGACAGATGAGGAAAAGTAAGCACTCCAGTGACTTTCCCAGGGTCACTCATCTCATTACTGGCAAACAAGAGAAGAGGCTTCACAGAATTTTAGAACTGAAAACCTACTTCATTGATTGCCTGTAAAATATATTTCCTACAGAGATGAAAACAGTACTTGGGTTGCTCAAGTTCACACAGCTGACTATCAGCTTACCTAGAGTCAGAACACAGTGTTTGCAAACAAAAGATCTTAAAGTAATGCCAAAGACTGAGACATTTTGGATTAGATAATATCAGAAAACAAGAATGATACTGTGAATTTATTGTCCAAAAAAATCCTGAGAAGGGTCAAAATAGAAAAAAATAGTCAAACATTAATAAGAGCAGATGGTTTCCCCAAACCAGCTGTCCTTGCTGATGTACATACATCTTTTCATTACTCTAAAAAGCTGGCAGGGGAATGTTCTACCTAAAAAAGGCTGTTGCTGTGTTGTCCAGGACAGTAGTATAAGATCACACAAGGATACTGATTATTTGAAATGTGACTGGTTCAAACTGATACATGCTATGAGTGTAAAACACATCTTGAATTTCAAAGACTTATCACAAAAGGTAAAATATGTCTTTAATTATTGTGTTGATTACATATTTAATTGAGAGTTTTAGTAGAATTAATTTTATTTATATTTTTTCTGCTTTTTAATTGTGACTACCAGAAAATTTAAAACTGCATCTGTAGCTTGCTTTATATTTCTTTTGAACAGTACAGGGCTAGAATGTGAGATAGCAGGGTGAATATTGAAATCAGAAATAGAATATTTGCCTATTTTTGTTTTTAAATTTAAAGGTTACATATTGAATAATATGGCTGCCCTTTAAAGAAAATTCTAACTTATTATAAAAAGCTAGATAGTAGCATACTGTCATTTTAGTAATATTATTTTTGTTATTTCAAGACTAGTGCTATTGATCTCTTATGGATTATCAAATAAATGGTTAACCTGTGGTTAGGTATATAAAAACTTGAGAAATTATTATAGTTATTTACATATGACTTTTCAAATCTCTTAAGCAAATGCAAAAAATATATAGGGTTTCATTACCTCAGTGGGACATCCATTTAAACTGATTAATAGATGTAGCAAGAAATACTTAAATACACTAATAAGTAAATAAGTAGAAATTAAAATTTATAGCCTAGCCTGCCTTTCAGTCAGGCAATAATTAAAAAGTTCAGTAATATCTAATGTTATTCTGGTTATGGATTGCTGAGGGACTTGTAAATTGGTTTAAATTTTATGGTGGGAAAATTGACAGTGAATATAAGAGTTTAAGGAATTCACTGTAATAACTGACACATAATATTGAGAGGCAATTAACCCATTATTATTGGACACATAATATTGAGACATAAGTACTGTTAAATAAAATAAAAAAGAAAAATGAACCTGGAGTCATCTGAAGTCTGGGTAATAACCAGAAAAGAAGGTTGTTGAAGGCCTGGGACTACGCATGTCCATGTGCCCAGGAAGTGGGGACATGCTGACATGACCACAACTGAGAAGTGAATCCACAATGGCAAGCCACTTCCAGAATAGACAATCAACCCATCACTGCTTAACAAACTTTCCACCAATCAGAGCTGCACTGACTGAAACTCTCATTTGCATAGAGCAGGGCTGGCCCCGCCCTCTGTCTATGTAAGTACACTCCCTTCAGAGTACCTGGAATGTTCAGCTCAAATGCTCCTTGAGTCTGAGTCTCTGGACTGCAGTTCTGAGATTGAATAAATGTTTGCTGTAATACTTGAGCTTTGACATAAGAGATGTGATACTTCTGTAGTCCGCCAGCTGTAAAGCAAGAGTTGTAACACTACTGCTAAGAAGAGAGCAAAAACATTGGAGTTGTAACCTGGTTCCTGTAACTCAACCAGACTTCAGTATATTAGATAATAAATACATTATGATAACTTACTCAGTGGACAAGAACACAAATCCTATACCCAGGCTGCCTGTGTTAGACAACAGGGTCTTCTAATTATTTTCTGTGTGATCTACAATATGTACTTATTCTTAATACTTAGAAAGTGAAAATTGAAGCAAGAAAACTATTTACCACATAAAGCTATCTTGAGTAAAAAGTTAATGATGTTAAGTTTTAGGGACAGTACCTAATGCATAAATTACACATGCATTATTAAGTTAATTAAAAGTATTTGCTAAGATATATGTACATATAAAGTTGGATAATATTGCATGTAATATAAAAATTGGTACATCCATATACCAATTTAAGTAATTGGTATATCCATATATGAAATAATATGCAGGCATTAAAATGATGTTAACCTGTATTTACTGATGTTTATTATTGACTTATCTGATTGAGCTGTCTATGGAGTCATTTGACAGTTTAGTGTAGTAGCATTTTATTTTATGTAGCCGCATGGAAAAATGACTGGTAACACGCGGCACAAAAGATATCCTGTATCTGTCTAGGTTCTTCTAGACTGGCAAATAAACAATCATCAGACTGACTGACAAGAGAAAAAGTCAAAAGAAGTTTGACAGTAACAGGTATAGCTCCTGTGTAGATGAGAGATGCCCAACATGAGTTTGTAACTTGCCTGCATGGCTTCAGATACCATCTTAAATAGTTTAACTAAGAGTTTGGGGGAGAAAGGGATAGTCAGCTGGAGAGTCTTCTGAGTGACTCAGACCCGAGGTATACAGATTAAGATCTGTTCCTCCAATGAAGAGAGGTAAAGAGACTATTCTCCTGGGAGAGTGAGGGAACAGCCTTTAGGGCTTTAAGGAGAGAGCTTCTCCTTTATATATGCAAATATATGTAAATATATTTCACAAAAGCTGGACCTGTACCTTGCCTTCAGAACCGCCCCCCCCCACAAAAAGATATTTTAGAGTGGCAGACTTTTGCCCCCCTACAGTGTGATCATGATTCCTTTGAAAATGGAATTTTGCTTCATAAAATTTTTCTTGTATTCAACAGGCTCTGTCATTATGCTTATCACCAAAATTATATGTAACAACATAAGTCAAAAAAACTCTTCAACAATGAATTGTATACTTTGAGTCAGCTGATGTCTAAGTGTATTACTACTTTTAATTTTCTTTTAACATAAAAAGATTAGTTGGTTGATCTACTAACTGGATGAATTCGTAACAATCCACCCTACCCTGGAGCTCTGGGAAAAAGAAACAAGTTGCTACAGGTGCAGCAAGACCAAGGGACACAGGTGGATGGGCTATAACTAATTAGACTCTTCTGGACCATGAATTTTCCCCAGCATAAGGATGCAGAAATACCCAGTGCACTGTTGCCTTGAGACATGTGCTTGCATAAGCAAGCTGTTATTCTTTATAAATAACAGTAGTAAAATGTATTTATAAAATTGGCAATAGGAGTTAACAAGAATATTATTCAGCTCTCAAGAAGGCTTCTTATCACATAATACAGACAGGAGGAAAAGGAGCTATACTGTAAATGAAATTTAAGCTATAATGTGTAAGAGAGGGAATTATGATGTCGGAATATGACAAAAGTAGGAATCATATTTTTATTTGCTAAATTATGATTGAATAAAGTATTTCAATTTTCATAATCTAAGAGATGATGAACTATGATTTTTAAAATGAATATGAAAGATATTTCAAGTTTAAAATTGCAAAATAAATAGCTAGAAGTGAGGAAATCAGGTGAGAGATTATAGAGCTGGTAAAACCATAGGGAGACTCATTGAAGTTGTTTGAGTATGGAAGTTTGATAAAAATACATATATTTTTTAGAAAACTACATAGGAAAAGTGGAAGGAAGGAAGAAAGCAGTGTCAGTGGCCACCCAAATGCCTCAGTCCTAGAATTGTAGAAAGTCAAGGTTGTTGTCCCCAGAGTCATTTGTCTCTTTGCCTAAAGACTTTTCTGCAACACTGGTAGGGAAATGACAGGAATTTAACATCTGTACGGATCAACCCTCAGGCAATGACTTCAGGATACTTGGTATATAATTACACTGGTCTCCATGCTCCAAGTGGCTTCAGTCTCCGAAGTGTTTTCCATCTTTTCCAGAGTTTTATTCTGTGGATTTTAGCCCAAGTCACATTTCTAATAACATAGTAATCACTCTTAACTGACTGCCTTTCATCCATGAATTATTTCCCCTGCCCTCTACTCTCTTAACACTGCCTTATTACTGTGTCTCATACCTGGTCTAACCTAGTATTGCTACAGCCCCAGTGGGAAATGCGTGACCTGGGTGAGTCCTCACCTGCACACTTATGAACTTGGGACAAGACACAAAAGTGGACACAGAAAAATTTACAAGAGTGACTTATTTACAAGGGGAATGAGAAGAGGGAAAACAGAGGGGGGGGAAGAGGGGGAAGAGGTGGAGGAGGGGGAGGAGGTAGAGGGGAGGAGGAGGAGAAGGGAAAGGAAGAAGAGGGGTCAGAGCTGAGACCAGGGTGCCAATGGAGGGCCCAGAGTTTACTCCTTACTCCAACAGTATCAGGGTCTCTCTTTGGGGACCAGAATGAAATAACAACATACCAGTAGGAGATGGCGTGGGCCTTTACCTCATTCATTCAAAATACTAGTGCCTGCCTTCCAAGTCTTTATAATATAGATGTGAGTGGACATAAAACATGAATCTGTTTTACAAAGAATAAGTAATTCAAGTAGATAATTGGCTTCTTTCTACATCCAAAAAATGGTAGGACTGCAAGAAATAGAACTAGTGAGGCACATCTCTACTTTTAAGAAAACTGCAGTTTAATATTGGGAGAAAAAGTAAATGCCATCCCATATGATTTATAAAATAAAGTGGTACTCGTTGTTAGTTTTATTTAAATGAAATTAAATAATTGCTCCTATTAGATTTTAGACTTCAAAGTGACTATAATTTTTTTTCAAAAATTAATCTTAAGCCATTCCTTTGTATAGAAGCTAGATAGATTGTATCTGAGATTATAGGGGAAAAAAATATGGTTACATATATTTAGGTAAAGAAAAACAGTAGAAAGTCACTTGCATTTCATTTTACTTACTATAATTAATGATATGGTGACAACACATTATGATAAAATTAAAGGAAAATATTACTAGAAATATCAATTAGCTATTCCCAAACAAAGCCTAACATTTGTTTTTGCTTATACATATTCAGTTTTGTCCTCTGCTTGTGATACAAGATCTGTAAATTATTTAGAGCAGTGTGAGATGAGTAACTTTTCCAGTAAGAGAGCAGATAAAAATAAAGCTTTCTACTTGATGAGATCTGAATAGATTCACAGTTTTGGTATTTTCCTTCCATTCATGTAATTAATGCTACTTGATACAGAAGCACAGCATGTTGCAATCTTTTTCCTAGACCTGTCTGTCCATCTCTCTGTCTACCTACCTACCTACCAACCATCTACCTATCAATGAAGGAGCCAAGGGTCACCTATGCGAATAAGTCCCAGAACTAGGACTTAGAAAACTTAAGATATTATACTAATTTCTCCACCTATCTTTGTTAGCACTTTTTGTTTATAAAAGATGAAAACAAACAAGTGTTTCTGACTCCAAACACAGCTGGATCCAGGCATTTAAATAATGCCCTCAGGACTCACTCTTAGGCCATCTCTTGATTCTCTATTGGTTCTATTCTCAAGCACGCTTTCCCTGTACAGAAAAATGATGGTGAGCAGTGACTCTAGATGTACCAGTTGTTAGTCTCAATCTAGCAGAAGGTGGATGAGGTTTTTCTCTGATGAGTTTCACAAAACTCCTATACTAGGTATCACTGGCTCTCATGTCCTGGTTGTTTCATCTCATCATTCCTGATTTACCCTAATATCCAGTTAAGTCTTGGAAACTGGTTTTAGGGAATTTCCCAAGGAGTATCAGGAAGCTGTTAATAGAAGTTAATGAATGAAAGTCAAGCAGGCAAAAAACAAAAATGGCCTCTATCTTCATCTACTGAAAGAAAATACTCATGCACATGCCATGATAAGAAAAATTAAATTATTAAAATCAGTGGTTCAAAGACATAGATCAGGAAGGAATCGATCAACTATGGCCCCAGGACCAAATGATCCCCCCCATCTGTTCCTGTAAATAAAGTTTTATTGACTCTCATTTCTATATTGTCTCTGACTGCTTTTACATTATGAAAACAGCATTGACTGATATCAATGGAGACAGTATGATTCCCCAGCCTAAAATAGTCTTTATCAGGCCTTTTACAGAAAAAGTGTAGTGACTCCTGAAATAGAGATTTTAAGGGGAAAATAACAGAATTCAGTGATTACACTTCATAGAGCAAATAAAATTTGTACAAGCATCAGTTTTTAAAACAACAAAACAGATACTGTTTTGAACATGTTCTGGTAGGTAATTTCTTGGATCATCTGCTTCAGTAGTTTAAGAAACATTGCTGTGGTTGCATCAGAATCTGCTGAGTGAGATTCTGCTCTCACATACCTTTTAGGTTATTCAGTCAGTGCCTATTTTTAGAGGTTTTGAAACAGGCTTTATTGAGTTGAAATTTATCTTGTCTTTATACTTGCACTTTGATTGCATTTCATATTTTGAAAGGTTTGCAAGATGCTTGGCTTAGTTTGTATATATAAAACATATCTATCTACCTACCTATCTATCTGTAATGAATTATTGTGACATAAAGTTACTTTTTATAAGCATCTATTCATCTGCCCATATGAATTTAAAATGTAACAGAAATCCATTATCTCTGTACCTCCCTGAGTCCCACCTAATTAGAGAACAAATAATAGTGTTAAAATATTTTCTTCTTAAGTGGCTCACCTATAGAAGATACTCAGACTACAGATATTTTGTTATGTAATATCTCAAAATCAGCATTTGTCAATGATGTAATAGAACCAGTGCTGTGCTTTAATTCACTTCTTAAGCAAACTGAACCAAAGAAAAACTTTTAAATGGGAAAGTTGCTGGCATGTTTGACATCTTATTTTTTAATTGCTGTTTATTTTTTTCCCATTAAAACTATCCTAAAATAATGGATATTTTGAAAGGAATATTTCTATAACCATCCTCCTTTCTGTAGGAGATGAATTCAGACATTTCCGTGGCAGAATACGTTTCAGACTTCTCTAATCATAGGATACTATCTCCTTATGGCAAGAGAATTAGTGGCTTGTATTACCCAATAATATAATTACAGAAAAATTTAAGTGGTTAGGTATTTCCTCTGTGGTGAAATGGGAGATGCAACCAAATAGATTTATCCTGCAGAGCCTCTAGAAATTTATCTGTGTGAGCCAAGAAAGTGAGCCTCAAGAAAAGATGAGAGAATAACAACTTGATGTTTCCAATGTTCATTTGAAAATACATAATCCACTTAACTTGCTTTGTAAGCTATTTCAAGAGTTTTTGGAATTATACCACCAGTTTACTTTAAATGCAACTGATGTGACTGATTGCCTGAAAATGATATTATAATTTTGAAGCAAATATTTCAATCAGGAACCCTAGAATTTAACATAGTAAATGATTTATTATTGTCTAATGCAGCTCTTTTTAATAGAAATGTAATGGGAATTACATTTATAATTTAAAATTTCCCAGTACTTGTGTGTATATGTATGTATGTGTATATGTATATATTATATATAAGCATAAATAGAAAGAGGTTAAATTCATTTCAATAATATATTTTAATGGCAACTGTAATTGATAACACTATATTATTGAAATTTGCTAAGAGTAGAATTTAAATGTCCCTATCAAAACAAAACAAAGCACAAAGGAAATATATATAAGGTAATTTAAGTATTAATTCTACAGAAAGGATACTTTCAAAAATATATACCTATATCTAACCATCAAATGGTATTGTTTAAATAACTTATATTTTCAAATGAGAACTTGCTGACATACTGTATTAAATCAAAGAAGTTCATTATATGCTCAGCTTTACGGTACACTTGGCAAATAAAATTATAGCAGCATAGCAGTATACATTACATTCTGTTTTATTCTAAGTATTTGTAATCTGTTGTCCGTTTTACATTAATGGTGTATCTAAATCTAGATGTTAAACTTTCATCCCTTTATCTGGTTTTAGATTTCATGAGATTTACATTTGGAAAAGGAGAATCATATACCCATATTTTTGCTAACATATTTTAAATGTCCAAACACTATAATGTATTTGGTTTTTATACATATTTACATTAATAAGATAGTTTTTCAAAGTTAGTTTTTCAGTCATACTATCCATGTGTCAGGTCCTCAGTAGTCCTATGTGGCTACTGGACCCCCTGGACAGTGTAGGTTTAGGATATTACTTAGTCATACAAGTCAAGGATTTTAAAAATCTGCAATTGATTTGCTTATAACAACAAAACATATCCAGTGTGCCGATTGTAACAAATTATAAATGAATTTCCACACTAAAAATGGACTCACACATGTTCTGTGGGCATTTGAGATTTTCCTAACTCGGATTTACATTAGGTCACTTTGTTTTCCAAGTAGTAGCTGCTCCACCACAAATAGCAGTGTTCAGAGATAGATGGGTTACATGTTTTATAATTGACATATAAGACTGAATTAGTTTAAGGTGCACAACATAATGACTCATGTATATATCATGAAATGATTATCACAATTAATTTAGCTATGATTCATTACTACACAGTCACAGTATTTTTTTTTCTTGTGATGGGAACTTTTAAAAGTTACCCTCTGAGCAATTTACAAATATACAATATGACATTGTTAACTATAAATGCCATGCTGTTTATTATATCCTCAGAACTTATTTATCTTACAACTGGAAGTTTCTATCTTTTGACAGTCTTACCTCATATATTTTATTAATTAATTTATTTGAGAAACATTTCTCTGAGGTGTATTGTTGTCTTTTTCCAAATACTAAAGATAAAATAGTTTCATAGAGAATTTTGGTGACATTTCACTCTGAAATTTCCTGAAACTTGACTGTAGAGTGATCTTCAGTAACAGGCAGGAGATTCTGGACCTTTAAAATCAACCTCAGAAAATTTCACATAGGAGAGATGTCCCTACATCTTCCCCAGTTATATTCCAAGTAAGAGGATACT
Source organism: Scalopus aquaticus (assembly GCA_004024925.1). Taxonomy (NCBI): domain Eukaryota; kingdom Metazoa; phylum Chordata; class Mammalia; order Eulipotyphla; family Talpidae; genus Scalopus; species Scalopus aquaticus. The sequence continues at coordinate 42,201 of PVIJ01007041.1, read as the reverse complement.
ATGAATGAACATGAGTAAGTGTGAACCAAGAGAACAATCTTGATTCTAATTCTGTGGACATATTAGCACATATATGAAATATCCCTTAGTGGTCATTTGCTTTGTGTTGACTTTCTGCAGTTCTGTGTTAGGAAAAAAATTCTATAAAATTAATACATCATTAATTCTTAGTTTTTTTTTTTTAAAAGTAAATCCAAGTTTATTTCCTGCTCCAGTATAGATGAGTTGGCCCATCTTAAAATAAACTAGACAAATTTATTTCTCTTTAAAAAAAACAGTAATTCATTAACAACATTGCAAGAATGGTAAGAAACTATTTTTATTTAAGGTTAAGAGGATTTAAAGACCTGAACCATTGTTACAACTGTTCAGGAACATAGCCAGGAATAGAAGTTATGCCAAGCACATATTTTTCCCCCCATTCTAAATGTACTGAGAGCCCAGCTAGTTTTAATAAAAGAAAAACAAGCAACTTCCAAGGTCTGAATTTTGCCAGATGAAAGTTCTGTACTTTAAAAAATATTTGCAGACAAAGAAGGTGCATATCTCAAAGTTTAAATGGGCCAGATTTAAATGAATTCTAAATACTACACCTTTCAATTTCTCTAAAGAAAATAGTGGGCAGGCAAATATTTGTTTTATCTTTTAACCATTGAAAATTTCGTGATTTAGATTTACCATGAGGCTGAGTCTTGAAAATGTGAAAAAATACGATTAGAGAATATGAATATTTTATGTAATATATGAAAAAGTGAGAAAGAGCTCAGAAAGGGGATTAAGAGAATTGTAGTCCTCACTTGACTATCAACACCTTGCTTTAGAATAGTAAAGTTCTTTGAATAGAAAAGGACATAAAAAGAACGTATTACTACTTAACAGCTAAGAACTTCAAGGCAATACTCTTGTTATAAAAACTACTATCAAAATTTGAAAGAAAATTTGTATCAATTGTATGGGGTGGTGATTTCTTTGTTTTCAGTCCTACAAGTTTGAAAGACTCTGAAGTAAGGGTGAAATTGAAAAATGAGAAATAACATTCTGAAAAACAGCATGATTCTAAATCAGTATTTGCACTTAAAACTGAAAAGTAATACCGAATGATCATGAAGGATAGATAATTAATCATACAAAGATTGACTTGCTGTTCTGTGTTCAAAGAATAGATGAAAGAAATGCTTATTTAGTTCCAGAAAACTGAGTAATGGTAGTCCATAAATTTTATTGATAAAATTTCTTTCAGCAGAAAGAAATCAATTCACCTCCCAAAGCCAAAAGGAGGTACATAATGATTGCAAACCTTCCTCTTCTAAAAATGGAGAGAAAAGCTGTTATTTTTATTAAACATTTAAGGATGTGCACATGCTTGGATAATACATTTATTGTGTATTGGGACCCTAGAGAGAAAGACTGTGTTAAAATTAAACATTTGCATTAAATTCCTCGTTAAATCAGAGAAACAACTACATGCATAGAAGGGATATTTTATACTTAATTAGTTGGCTTTTCCATATGTAATTTTACTGTTTGCCAGTGGCAAAAAGAAAGTCATTTTCAAATCTCCGTCATCCATTAGGATGTTAAAAGTATTTGGATAATAATTAGTTGAAATGGACTGGATTCTTCTGGTTGACCCTGTTTTTGGTTTTATTGCTTTGCACTGGTCATCAAATAATTTTTAGGGTCTAGTATTCAAAGAATTTGAGCTGATTGTTTGAGACTTCTGACCTATCAAACAACATAACAGTTGAAACTGTGAAAACGTATTTTGCAAAACCATACATACAGAAATGAACAAAACTTACAGAAATGTTAGGGACAGTTGTCTTTTTTGACCTGAAAAGAATTTTGCTTTCCCTCTGTTTTTTTTTTTTTTTTTTTTTGTGAGGCTTGGGTCTATTTTAATTACTTGGTGTAAAAGAGAGTTCTGTTATATATAAAAACAAATAATAGTGCTCTTTTGCGAAATTCCATATGTAATAATAACAGTATCAGCTAATTCAAATTATCAGGCTCTATACTAATATCTTTACATACATCAACTTTATTAAATCTCAAATTATCAAATAAGAAAGGGGCTATTATTCTTATTTTAGAGATAAGGTAACTGAGGTACTAGCTGACTGAAATTTTACAAGGTACCAGAGATTTTAGGTGGCAGAGCTGCCTAATTCCAGATCTGAACTACTTTTTTTTTATTATTAATATAAAAGTTTTATTTACATTTATGAGGACTGTAAAATTATCGCTTTAGGAAAATGTATTATTTGTAATCTCCTATTGAATAAGAACTACATTTTCTTTCTTCATAGGTAATAACTACCTATAATGTGATGTCTGAAATACAAAATAAATGGAAGTAACAGCAAATTGACAAAACTTTCAATGATTTAGAATGCTTTGGAATGTAATATTTCTATAGATAAGAAAAACAACCATTATTAAAGATGTTTTTATTCTTCCATATGAAAATGCTCTCCTTTTAGAATTTGCATTTCTTCTATACTTACATAAATTGAAGTCATTATTTTGAAAAAAATGACAACAATATGGAATTCATTCATTAAGTATATTTTATCGGAATTTCTTTAAAAAATTTTAGGATAGACCACTATGCAATATCTTTCTTAAATTCTTGGCTTAATCTTCTGTTATCAGTGTTAAAAGTCACTCAGATTGCTCAAGATTTATTTAGATGTACTTTATTGAGCATCTAGGTCAATGCTATAGTTAAGATAATAATCTGGGGCCTCCCTGGTGGCGCAGCCGGTTAGGCTGCACTGTGGAGCTGTCGGCAGCAGCGACTAGGGTTCCATGCCCGGCTGGGGAGATTCCCGCATGGCAGGGCAGACCTCTCCTGCCTCACCCGCTGCTCCCCTCAGCAGTGTATTTCCATTGATTGCCTGTCCTGCTCCCCACTCTGTCTCTGGTAAACCCTCTCGCCACCCCACGCCTCTGGCCTGTACCCCAGCTTGTATGCATAAATTAATCTTTAAAAAAAGAGATAATGACATGCATCTCAAACATGAACATATAGGGTTTTTCTGAAAGTAATTATTAAAAGCAATAGATATCATATCATAAAAAATAAAAAAAATGGTACTATTTTAAAACACAGTTTATCTAATGGGAAGGCACCAGTTAAGGGGAATATTAAATATAAAAAACAAAACAACTGATAAAGTGTCTAAGAAGTTAAAGGATATACCTATACTAAAGTTCCCTGAGAGCAAATTAATTCTAATGCAGACAATACCGATATAATTTTTGTAGTGTTTACTATGTGTCAGGTGCCATTTACACACACACACACACACACACACACACACACACACATACACACACATATATATAAACTCTTTTATATATAAACTCTTTTTATAAACTCTTTTAACCATCACAACAATCCTACAAAGAGGAGGCTATCATTGCATTATCTCTATTATATAAAGAGTTTGGTAGATTGGATTGGTCTCCATTTTTTTTTTTTCCTCTTCAGTCCTATGACCTTATAATGCATGGAAGTAAGTGGAGTTTCTTCTTCTTTATCCCATTGGTGTTGTTTTTTGTTATAAGATTTATTTAGCCAAAGAATAGAAGTGACTGTGTGCTGATTTATAGCTAAAGTCCCAAAGAATAAAAGCTTCAGAGTGCCTACTGTTAGGACACCATGAAATAGTTCTCATAGTTCTGATAGCCACTGGCCCAAGGTGAAAGTGAAGACATATAAATCATCCTGAACCTAATCTGTAGACTAAAATCTGGAGCCTGGGACTGGATCCAGCCTATTTATAATAAACCTGCAGTTCTAGCAGGAAGGAAAAAAACTTATTATTTTAAGCCACTGAATTATTTTTTATTGAGATGTAATTGACATCTTTATTATTTCAGCTATACGGCACAATGATTTGATATTTCTATATATTGCAGAATGAACAATAAAACAAATCTCATTAACATTAACTGTACATGTTATATTTAGTTTTTGTAATTTAAGTCACTGACTTTTTTTTTTAATGCAGTATCATGTAAAAGGCTGATAAGTATGTAGCTGTTATAATCACTGGGGGAAAAAAAAACTGTGTTATGGTTCAGGCTAATATACTGAAAGTAAGGTATAAGGAAAATTAGAGTAGCATTTTATTGAGTATCTACTATTGCGGTAAGCACTGACCTGGATATTGCAGGTAATATGAAGAAGTAAGGGCCTTCCTCGTGGTGCAAGGGGTTAAGTCTCAGCACTGTGAAGCTAATGACAGCCACTGCAGCATCCCCAGCCGGGGAGCTTCCCAAATGTCACAGCAGACCTCTCCTGTCTCTCCCACTGCTCCCCTCAGCAGTGTATTTCAGTAGATCTTCCTTTTCTGCTCCCCACTCTGTCTCTGGTGAATCCATTTACCCCCTGCACCTCTGCCCTACACCCAGCTCTCGTATGCATAAAATTAATTAATCTTTTAAAAAATATATGAAGAAGTAAGAGGGGCTTTGTTTTTCTTGATGATGAACAAGTTAAAATCCATATACACAGTTAGCAATAGTACAATATATGAAATGAGTATCAAATAAACTTACAAAATTGTACAATGAGATTGAGAGTAATGGGAGGGGGATAAAGTTGCATCAAGTGGTGTATCTATTTTAGAAATGATAAAGAAAATGTGGGTTTTTGTATAGGTTTTAGAGAAAGTGAAAGGGTATTTGTGGTAGGGAGCTGAGTTTGACAAAGTTGTAGAGACTAAACATGGAATTTCCAATGTGGAGAGAGGGTCAAAGGCTCATGTTTAGTGATCTAGACTGAGTTCAGCTAGACTGAGGCAGCTCCTTTTCCTGTTGTAGGTTGTCTGGACTTGACCAAAGGGTACAACTTGAATTCATATTTATGTCAAATGTTCTAATCTTTCATGGGATGGTCTTTTTTTAGGACCAGTGGCACCTGTGTAAGAAGCCAACCAAACCACAGAAGCACATTTTAAAGTATGATTGTATATCACACCTGCTTGCATCCTGTTGGCCAAAACAAGTTACAGGAGAAGCCATATTCTATTTGATATGGTACCCTAAAGGGATAGTCTCTTTATTTCTTATTGTTCTACCAAGAATTAATGTAATTTCTAGTTGTGGTTGGTTGTGTTGTTTCTATCCTGAATAATGTTATTAGGAAAGAAAACAAGAATTTTAATTGACAAAAATCTAGAGTTAGCTTTCTAAATATATATCTGCATCAAATTATTTAAACATTATATGCATATATCATTCATTTAGATAGGTATTTAACACTAGTTAAGTAATTTCAAAGAAACATAGAAACCTGTCAAAAATAGAAAATGTGTATTCTAGTAAAGTTGATAATTAATAGCCTCATCTTATTATGGTACAAAAAGGACAAACATAGCTTATTTGTAGTGTTGTATATGACTGTAATTTCTTATTCAGTACAGAATTTAAGGTGATAGCTTTGTAGTAAAAATGAAATATTTGCATCATTATAGAAGAAATAACTTTTCTGATTATGATTTATTATTTATAGTGACCAAAAATAGTTATGGGAAATATTGAAGGTCAGCATGAATATAGTCATTTTGTCATAAGTTTGTAGGCAATGTAAAATAAAACTGTATGGTGAGAGAAAAACAATTTTTACATTTGTTATATTGGATTTATAGTCTATGTGTTTGTGCTCTACAGCCATGCCCTAGGTGATTTTTTTTCTTTTTTGACTTGAGTTCAGAACAGTTGTGCCCTGAAGAAGATATATATATATATATATATATATATATATATATATATATATATATATGTATGTATATGTATATGTATGTATGTATGTATGTATATGTATATGTGTTTATATGTATGTATGTATATGTACATGTACATGTATTTTACATACTTTGAGAAAGGATGTCAATAAGGATATCTATCTATTTATATAATTTGTAATTGTAGTCACACTAGAATAACTATAGCTTTTAATTTTTTGTTTATATTCTTTAATTTGAAGATATAGCTGCCATTTAGAATTGAATGCAGGAAATATCCAACTCATCAGTTTCTTAGATATAAATTCATAATTATTCCTATTCCCTCTCTTCTTGCCTCCAGTTTTGGGATTGTTCCCTTTTACTGTTTGCCAAAGCATATTAACTTATGGAGAAAGTACTTTAAATGCAATGAATAAAGAGGACCAGCTCAAATTCAAAAGCAGCTTTGTGCAGATTTGAGCAATTTACCCCTCTAAGAAGTACAATCTGAGGTTAACAGCTTGTTATTAGGAGGACTTTTCTCCATTTAGAAAAAGACAGCTATCCAAAGTTTTATATACAGACATCTTAGCATGCATTCAGGGCTAAGTCAGGAGAGCCTAGACTAGAATTTATCCCCCACTTAGTTCCACCATATCCTTGTACAATGAACAACCTTTGTGACTGTTGAACTGTTTATATTTAAAAAACTGCTCCTGCTTAGACAAGGACTGAATGGATTCCCAGTTCTGTTACTTACTATATAGGTGACATTGAGCAAGTCCCTTAAACTTGAAAGCTTTTTTGGTAAATTTAAGTTGTAAGATAAGATCTCATTTCAAGGGAGGAAAGGATAGATATGTCCTTGGCATCTTATTTTGGAATTATATATAAGAGAAAGAAAGGTACAGAAAGTTTTTGTTTTGGGATAAATTATGGGATAAGTGTATCTAAGTTAAGGATATCACTATCCACTCTGTAAACAATACCTGAATCCAGGAATTTTTTTTATGAACTATCTTCTTCACTCTCTCCTTTCTCCCTGTCCTAGTTGCTTATTGATGTCCTTTCTTAAACAATCATTTATATTTTACTTTTTTTCTATCACAACTTTTATTGCTTGGTTCACACTCATTATTTTACTCCTGGATTATTATATTAACTTTCCATTAATTCTAATCATCTACATACTATCTCAATAGTTGCCTTTACTTGCAGATATCCCCACTGTCTTAAATCCCTCAATGACAGACCTCAGTGCCCAAGAAATCTGAATTGTGAACATCACCTATGAGGCTTTTTTAATGATATTCATTACTTTTCCAGTCTCACCTTCCACCCAAAGACTCTCAGATCTAAACACAAGAACCTTTTTTATATTCTGTGCCTGTGAACATACTAGATTCTCTCAAATGCTGCACCCCGGCCCCATTTTTTTTTTACCCATTCATTAACTTTTTATTTGTATATCGAGACATTTCAATTATTCCTTAGACTGTCTACCTTTCTCTACGACATTGACTCTTTTCTTGTTTATTACAGTTAATAACACTTGTAATTATTTGCTTGTAAGTGGTGGTATCCTTTGTATATGCTTTGAGTTAGAGGACTGGGCTGTACATTCAGATTTCTCAGATTCTTATTTAAAGCATGACTCAAATTAGTTGTCCTGCAAATATTTGAATGAATGGCACTATAACACAGCTAGTGCCTGGATTAGAGTTTGCCTTTCCATGAAAATAAATAACATATAAGGAAAAATAACCTGCGGCAAAAATGGAGGATGTAAGGTTTGTAAAAAGAAGAATGAAAAGAAGATTCCAGTGATAGGAAGTCAGGAGGAGAAATGTGAAATAGGTTCAAAAAGCAAAAACTAATTAAACAGATAATGCGGCTGTAAAGTTCTTAGTAGAGAATATTTCAATATAAACAAAGAAATCTGAATGGACAAGAAAATTCAAACTAAGCATTCCCTGTGCATGGTGACTATGCCAGAGGAAGATATTAACAAAATCACAAAGATATCAACAAAATCACAAAATGGCAACTGGTGGGAGTAGAAGTGATCATTGTGTTTGTAAACTCAGAGCAACAATGAAAACTCAGTGTAAAGGGTGTAGTGAAATATTGTTATTATAGAAATATAATGTCAGTTTTCTGATTAGTTGCATGGTTACTAAGAAAATGAAATAAGAAAACTGTAATCTTTTGGTTTGCTCTCTTATACACTGTGCCTGTCAGTAAGCAGAATAGAAGATCAAGCTTGTACATTGTGGGTATGAATGATGATATGAAAGAAGATAATAAAAATTAGAGAATAGCCATTAGGTAAACTGAAGCAAGGAACCATCAGCCTTAGGACACCCTTTATACCTAAAATATCATTTCATTTGTTTAAATTTAACATTGTTTTACTGAGGTAACATATTATAACATTATATAAGTTTCAGGTATGCACCATTATAAATTGACATCTATATGCACTTGTTAAGTTCATTGCAAACTTTAGATGATATTTTAGATGATGAGAAACTAAATGAGGAAGGCAGATGAGCCAGTAAGCTATTTTGAGTGTAACAGCCCCCTGAGCCCAGGGTAGGAGTCATCATAGTACTCTGGGGTGACTTAGATGATTCACTGGGGTAGAAGTACCTTCAGGTCTTGCAAGGCAGGTAAGACTAATGTTATTTTCCCACATCCACCTATTATGACGTTTTGCATGGCGTAACTTGGTTCCCCACCTTCGCCCCATTCTGTTTTCTCACTTAGAAGAATTTTTGTCACAGGTTCAATTTTTTAAATTGACTAACCAGTCACTAAGGTAATTTATTGTTAAAATTGATATGTTGCTCATACGATGTCACATCATTTACTTCTTTAGCTTAAGTATTAAGCCACATTATGGGTCAACCAGTTATGACTGACAGGCAGTTTGACATCTGAATGTGGGTAGCTGTTAATGTGCTTGCAGTGAAGTGATTTTGCATGTGCTAGATGGTTTGTATACTGTGAAAATGTTGCTATTTGTTGTATAAATATATCTGAAAATGTCCAGTTTAATGGACATATCCCCCACACAAATCATTTCCCACTAAAATCACTGGAAATGACTCAAGTCATAATGATAAAGTCTGACAGTTCCTGGGTACTTAGGAGTTGGAAAATGCATTTAGATATTTGCACGCATCTTCTCACTAATTTTGGCAACATCTTTCCAAGGTCTACAACATTAGTATTCCCATTTGTCTGAAGAAGCAACTAAAGGTTAGAGAAGAACCATTTTGTTCCCAACTGTATAGTGAGTGGTGGAAAGATTCAAATATTTATAGTAAGTCCAACTTGTGAACCATCATGCTGCCCTAGAAAACCATACATTTGTGAAGGAAATTGACTTTACACCAGGCCAGAAAGACAGGTATTATGTGGAAAACCCTTTAACATGAAGGCTCTGAGTAGTGTACTATTTTGTGCTTGTAGAGTTAATAACTTCTAGGGGCCAGGATGTGATTACATAGTGGACTCCTGCAAATCCTGGGCAGGGCCTCTCTCAGACACAACTCCTTATTCTGACCAACTCATAGGATTGCTATTGTATTGGAATGTCCAATTAGGAAGGACCAGTTGAAGAGTGTGTTTACTTTGAAATTATAAGACCTTACCTCAATTTTTATATAACTGAGAGAATCACGAGTGGGAATTACAATAAAACGTAATGAGGGCCTCCCTGGTGGCGCTGCGCTGTGGAGCTGTGGGCATTGGCAACGCGAGTTTGACACCTGGCCAAGGAGATTCCCACATGGCACGACAGACCTCTCCTGCCTGGCCCACTGATCCCCTCAGCAGTGTATTTCCGTTGATCTGCTTGTTCTGCTCCCCACTGTGTCCCTGGTGAACCCTCTCGCCTCCCCATGCCTCTGGCCTGTACCCCCGCTTGTATGCATAAATAAATCTTTAAAAACAAACAAACAAACAAAAAACACCCAATAAAACGTAATGAGCTCATTTATATAAAATTCTTACTCATTTTATCTCTAAGTTATTTTATCTTCTCTGAATGGGAGAATAGAACTGGAAAGGATTTAAGAGTTCTCTGACCCAAATTTAGTTTAAAATTCTGTTGCACGTGAAGTCATGTGAACCAAATATTCATGAGTGTTTAGTTAGAATGTTTTTAAAAAATGCATATTTATTAAGAGTGGATTTTATAAAAGGACAGTTTTAGGAAAATATACACAAGATGATGCTTGCAACACATGAAGATTAAAATCTAAATAAAATAAATTTTAAAAATCATTTTGAGGATATCATTGAAACTAATGGGATTTTATGGTGCTAAAACTTTAATCTCAAACAGAAGCCAGTTTTATTGTTAGCATTTTTGCCCAGCACTTGAAATGCATTCAATAAACATTTGCTAAATTATTCAGTAGGCTTGTATCTTTGAAAGGACAGGTGGGAAATTGAAAGCTGAAGACTGAAAAAATGATTCAGAGCACATTGGCAACTAGTTCTGAATGGGGGTATTTGGTTTGAGCTTAAAATTAAGAAGGTAGTAGAAGTTGATTTTTTATACTGTAAGAAAAGTCTTGTCCTTTTTTAGTTGCTGGATCTGAAGAATAAAAAATTTATTCTCTCCACATGGCCTCTGTGCAACGACTTCACTCTTACATGAAAAGATTGAGGATGAAAGAATTTCAGTGTCTACTGACACCAACTTCTGTTCTTTAGGGCAAGAAGAAATATAGTGTACAATTATTGTACTTTTTAAATGCTGGCTCTTGCTCCATTTCCCTGAGCCCCTGAAAGGTTATATCCTTGGTAGCTTTGGTTTCTTTAGCTTCCACACGTCAGTATTCAGAAATTCTTCCAAATGTGGACTGTGAAAGTCGTACATTAGTGATTTTTGTTGATTATTTTTTGAGGGAGAGGTTTGTATATCGTTTCCCTGTTGAGTATATTATAGTAGGAAATAGACTGTATTGGTATAATATTTATGGATATTAATATTATACTTGATCATTAATTTAAGACCTGTAGAACTATTGATTAATGAAGACTGTCTGTTTCAAAGATTAAAAAAAAATTAGCATGAAAATTTTATACTTTATATATGCATAGTCAACAATTATTTAGTTAACAGAAAATTAATCATTCAATATGAAGTAACTCTTTCATTAAGTTTGTGCTTTAGATCTTTTTGTTTGTTTATTAACAAGTTGGGGAAAATTGCTGGAGGGAGGGGAAGGAAAGGACAACACAGAAGGGAGGGAGCACAAGGGTCTGTGGTGGTGGACTGTGGGTATTTGGGTGGTGGGCACACTAAAGCAACAATGCCTGAAGGGGGCTCCTACACTTCTGTAATAGAAACTGATGTAAACCAATAATAACACAATAAAAAATATTAAAAAAATACTTAGGGTAGCTCTATAAATGAAATGCTAGGTAGTCATTAAAAATATGTGGCTGATTAAAATTTTTTTTACGAACAAAATTCCCCCAATAATTCCCAAGGAAGATATTTCTAAATTATTTCTCAAAGAAATGTTAGCTTTATACCCATAATAATTTCCTTTTGTTTTATCCTAAGAATTGATACATTTTCCTTTTAATATCTAATTTATAGTACATAAGTTTTAATTTGCAAACATAAGTAATATATTATTTAGTGATATTCTGATTATAATTATTTTGCTATTGAATTTTAATGGTTTCTTAATTTATCTTCAGAAGTCTCTATAGGAAGAATACTTGGTTGTCTGACTAAAAATATACATTATGTATAAATGATGCATACTTAAGAGTATTGTGCGAGTTTTCTCTTATTATAGCTAACTAGTTACATTATTGGCTATTTTCCAAATCCTTCCAAATGTGAACTATGGATATCATAAGTTAGTGATTTCTGTTGACTGTTTTGTGAGGGAGGTGCTTGTGTAAGTATCTTTTCCCTATTGAGTATATCGTAGTGAGAAATAGAATGTATTGAAATTAAACAAATAGAATAAAATTAATGCAAGTATTTGTTATTTGAGGTCTTGATTAATTTTCCACTCAAATCAGCTTTTAGTTTTAATTTTCTCTTTCAAAAACTGTGAACTCCTCTCAACCACAATTTTGAAAGGCAAATTATGTTACAATTTAAGTGCAGATAAATTACAGTAGAACCTGATGATCATCTATGTCTGGAAAATTATGTACTCACTTTCTACCAACAAACTCTGGGTAATTAGATATACAGGTATTCAGATAGTTAGATATTTTAATTAACATTTGGAAATTAATCTTGATGGTAATTTGGTACTTTCTGAAATCAAATTTCTTCTAAAAATCTATAAGTTATATGTTTATAAATATATAATTACAAATTGTGTATAATTTCTGACATATCATTCATTAATTCTCTTTTTTCTTTTGTATAAAATTGATTATATGGCTTCTCTTATATGACAATATTGTGGATGATGTTTTGAAAATGCTTTAAAAGTGCTAATTATTAGGTCTATCATCATTTGGAAATTATCTTTATCATTGTTATGAAATGTTAGTAAGTGGGTATTACTAGAATAATTGCCAAATAATTTATACATTAGAACAAATAAAAATAATTTATCAATTTTGAGTTGCACCGTGATATCAGAAACAGAAACAGAGACAAGCAGTGTACAGTACAGGTGGCATAATCAGCATGTGAGCGTCCAAGAAAATTACATAAATTAATAATGTGGCATCATGGCATAAGATGCAGTAAAGTGAGTTTTACAGCTAGAAGAACCTTTTATAGCAGGAATAGGTACTGATCTATTCTTCATAGTAAGGTATCTAAGGAGCGTATTTATTACATTTATAAAATTAAAAAATCAAATTAAAGTATCCTGAGGAGTCAGGAGAAATTTTGGTATTACAGAAAAGCATTGGTATATATTTAATGTAAATTGCCGAGCTTTTACTTCACTTTGTCTTTCTTGTAGTATGGGATGTTGATGATACTTAGTTTGCAGATATGGCATTTAAGTTGCTCAACAAAGCAGTTGCCATAAAAGAGAAAAAACAATGATCATGTTTCTTTTTCATACCTTTCTCTCTTATTATTAAGAATAAAGATAAGAACAGAAGAAATTGAATAGAAATTTTCCTGTTCTTCAAGCAGATATACTCTCATTTTATCTTAAGAAAGAGATGTGCAGAATAGAAATACTTAACATAAAATAATTTAGAATGCAGATAGTGAAGTTTCCTAAGTAGTAGGAGAGGTTCAGTGCTGCTGTTTTTCATTACTGGTATGACTGAGGGTTTTGTGGCAAGAACTGTAGTTCTTTTAGAAAATGATCTTTCTCTAAAGGGTCAAATAGACGGCAAAGTTAAAAGTTCCCTGACGAAAATTTCAAGTATTTGTGAGAAACTTTACAAGTATCTACCTTTCTATCCTTCTTCTAACTGAAATAATCTTAAAGATGCTATGACAGATAATATGAACCACCGACAGTTATTTGATTTTTACTTCATCTAGGAGACTGCATTGCTTTTACTGATGAAATGATATGAGGCATTTTACCTCACTAAATTCTGGTGTTCTTTGGCTGAAAAAAATTGTCATATTCTGCACTGAAACAGAGATGTAGTAAGGAGATGGTGGGGTGAACTTTGTGTTTCTGTAGAGTCATTTGTAATTTAGATGAAGAGATCCTAGACATACAGGAATCAACTATCCTTTTCAGAAATATTTGATTCAGGTTTCAGAGATCAGAAGTCATCTAAAGCATTTTTTGTTAGATGAATTACTTCACTCAGTGTGGATATGCAAAGGTTTATTCTGTTGAGGGAATTTAAACTCATTCTCTTATGGTAATAACCACATCTTTCTAGAAAAAGTGGTAGCATCGAGATGGAGGAGAGGTGGGCGGTAGTGGGAAGGGTTTTCAATATAGCTAATATCACCATGGCATAAATGTTCACAAAATCTTATATGCTTGGATTGATTCCATGTTAAGACAGTTTTAAGAAACAAGTTCTTTATATAGAATTTGTAGTTCTAAAGAAGAGAATTATTGAGAAAAGCTGAAATGTTTAATTACATATGACACACTTCTATAATTATCTTTCAGAAAATTTTCCATGTTCTCCATCTTTAAAAAATATTGTTCATTGTTGGCTCCTTTCTCACTCTAGTGAAACAAAAGAAAATATTACTTACAAAGACTATTCATAAATATGATTGAAGTGATAGATTTAATTTTGGAAATGTTTATGTATTTTTTTTCTTTATTTTTCTGAGCTATATTCTTACATTCACTAAAATAGATGCAGTCTATCTTCAAGTTTTCTACCTTCAATTTTTCTTGGTATTTTTTGTGTGCCTAGAAGACTTCCACACCCTATCCCCATGTAAAACTGAGATGAAGGCTCTAATGGGGGAAATAGAAAGAAACCCAACTTTCATAATCATGCCAATTAGTAGAGAGAGGCAAAATGATAAAATCAAAGTGTGTCCCTCAAAATTCATCACCTGCCTTCCTTAAAAGGAAATCAGGACAGCCATTTACCCAGTATGGCTTCAAAAACTCCAAACCTAAAATTTAACATAAAATAGTCACGGGAATTTGATGTCCCACGGGTGTAACTGAAATAAATACAAAATCCCTATAGGGAAAACAAAATTAAAATCACAATTCTAACTACACACATGGTAAAATCTCCAAAGAACATGAAATAATAAACCACAAAGAAATCATTATGAAAATATTTAAAAAATGCAGACACAACTTTGCAAAGTTTGTGCATAATAAAATTATTTGCAACATGTAAAATAAACTATACTTTAATCAGAATAACAAATCAAAAAGGATGAAGTTGAATGCATGATAATATACAAGTAATGATAAAAATTGGCTAGCTATATTTGAAACATTTAAATTTATGAAGATGAAAAACAATATCTGAAATATTGTTAATAAATGAATTTATTAAATTGAAAGACTTCAGAATAGACAGTTAAAGGACATTTGGACTGCAGAAAGATATATTTAAAGAAATAATCTAGATTGGATATCAGAAAATGAGATTTAAAATTTTAAAAATAATTAGACTGGATAATAAGTAACTTTCACTTTATATTTAATTGCATTTTCAGTATGAGGAAGATAGGATATGATGAAGAAATAATATGGAAGATTTATGTAGCTGCAGTACTTTCTAGAAATTATGAAAAAATTGGGGCACACAGTAAACACAAGCACAAACTATAAAGAAGATGAAAAATATATCTTTAAATACACCAGAGTGAAACTGCAGAATGCTAAAAACAAAGAGGTCTGACAGGTTGCCAGGTAGAAAATACAGATGATCAACGAAGTAAAAGTTAAATTTGCTTCAAACATTAAAAACATTTTTTTTGGCTTCTAACTTTCATTGGCAACAATTGAACATAGAAGATAATAAATCTTATTTTCTAAGAGCAAAGTGTACTTGCAGCCTAGAGTTAAGTTCTGTAAATTTAATATTCAAAAATGAATCAGAATGAAGATGTTCTGAAAAAAAAACAAGAAATTAAGATTTCAACACAACAGAAATTATGAGAATTCAACACCAACAGATATATCCTAGAGGAATGTCTAAATTATGCACTTCTAGGAGAAGGAACATAATCCTATTAGAGAAGTCTATCGAAGGCATAGGGAGCAAATAATAAGTAAACAAAGAGGAAAATATGATCAAATGCTGATTATGAAATATAACCGAAATATGCAGTCTCACCTCAGCAAGATCAAGTCATAGGGAGAGGGGTGGAAAGGGAGGAAATAAAGGGGGCAGGGCCCAGTGGTCTATAGTGAAAGAGTGGACACTTTGTTGGTGGGTGTGATGTGCAAATTTTCATCTGAAGTGTTGAGACCCTGTACTGCTAAGTCATATACTGTTTGAAACCAATATCAATAAAATATTCATATGTAAATTGAAATCAATTTAATAAAAAAGGACAAGTAAAGTTACAAGCTAAGCCTGAAAAGCCATTGTGCATCAATATAGAGGTGAATGATCATAAAATGAACATACTTAAGATTATTGGGTTATTCTGTGAAAGGACAAAGATATTCACTAAACTAACACTTTGAGTAAAATACAGATTTGCAAATTCCTAGTCAAATAAACTGAAGCAACAACTGAACAGTAACAACCAAAAGGAAAAAAAAATAGAACTATATATCCCAGAAAGGGTTTAGAATGCCTCATCTCTAATTTACCCACCAATTAACTATGAGATCTTCATAAAATCCACAGATACCGACTTTCATTTCTAGTTCTTACAGATTTCTATTGCTGATTAGATTGTATTTATGGCTCCTTTTCCTGTATGGTCCCAGTGCTGACTTCCATGCATCTCAAACTTCAGTGGATATATAAGTTCATAGAGCTCTGATTAAAATGCAGATGCTGATTAGTTTTCTTTGGAGTGAGAATTGAGTTTCTGTGATCTATGGAGTGATCTAAGACCATCTTGATGGCAGTGCTGCAGTTTCAGATTTTTAAGTGTCGCATTAAAAGTATTCTAAAAAGTATTTACTTTCTTAGATTAAATTATATGAAAACAATGTACAAGAAATGTTTTTTAAAGTATCCATAACATTAATTTTCTTAATTAGCTGTTTGGTATCGTTCATCTTACAATTATGATATTGTTCATTTCACAGATACACCGAAATCAATGAAGTATGTTCTCTTTTTCCTTTTTAAATTCTAGCAGGAAAGGCGATATCATAGTATAATGGAAAACAAATGAGAAACTCTGGATTGGGTAATCATGAGACACAGGGCTAGTCTCAATTCGACAACTAATTGGTTATGATATAAATCTGTTTCTTAATCTGAAGAATTAAGAGCTGGATGAGCTACATGATTTCTCTGGATTGTTGTAGCTCCAAGTTGATATGAGTAGAAAAGTTTCTTAATTATAGGAGTTTTGAGGCATCTTGCATATGAAATTTAAATCATTGACTATATAAGCTAAGCAGCGAAGTCAGGACCGAGGCCAGGCAATTATCTTAGTCAATGAGAAATGTAATGAGCAGTTTTAATTGACTTTTTTGTGTATTTTAGTTTACCAGATTCACTGGAAATAGACCTGTTCACGTTTATCTTTGCTGTCATAGCCAAAGGTTCTGTTAAACCAAAGGAAAATAAAATGAAAAGTTGCAATAGAAAAACATTCTGTATTGTGACCCTTTAGTAACATCATACTCCCCTTTTTTCCAGTTTCTATAACTATTGTAAAATATAATAAAATTCAAATGATATTTGATTTCAAATTAGATTACTTTAATTAATTGAAACAATGAGGTTGGCATCATAATTTTCTTGGTATTTCTTTGATTCCTGAGATTTATTCTTTTAGAAAATTGAATAAGCACATGTAATCATTAAATTAGGAGTGAATTTTAAAGTTTATTGTCTTGAAAACTACAAACTTTACATTCTAAATGTTTGATTTGGAACATGATAGTAAAATTACATCTTATATATTTTAAATATTTTACTTTTAACAAAAGAGATATAGTAGAAAGATCAAATGGTGACATTTTATCTTCAAAGTGTTTTGAGAGGAAGATTGATACTCTTTTCTGAAAAGGGAAATTAGCTTAATAATTTTACTATAGTGAAATTTATGAAATCTAAGAATTCCACTTTTAACTTATATTTCTGTACACCTGTATTAAAAAGAGTCTCATAACCTGAAATAGACTTTCGTTTGCATGCATTTATTTGATGAAAGTCAAATGCTAAATTAAAAGTGGAAAGGAGTAAAGCAAATTGGGCATGAAGATAAAGCAGATGTTACTGACACTATAAAGACTCAGTAGAGCGAGTCACGGTATGATAGAGATTTGTCATTGAAGTTTTTGTCCTAACCACTTCCCCATGATCTGTGCATCTCAAATTGCCATGGCTTCATTTGGGCTCCCTGTTGTACCGACTGTGGTCTTCCCTACCTTTCTCAATTTCTAGACCCCACTAATTGGTACCTACCCTGCTATGTTCTCTATACTTTGGAATATTTTTTTGGATCTTAAATTACAATTGAGTTACAAATTTGGAAACATCTGGAAGCATTAAAAAAAAAAAATACTGGTAGTTAGGTACTAACACCAGAGATTCTGATTTAATTGGTCTGAGATGTGGCTTAGACATTGGGACTTTTTTCTTTTTTAAGATTTTATTTCTTTTTTAAAATTTATTTATGCATGCTAGAACTGTGGTATAAGCCATAGGTGTGGGGGGTGAAAAGATTCACCAGAGACAGAGTGGGGAGCAGAACAGGGGGATCTACTGAAATACACTGCTGAGGGGAGCAGCAGGCGAGACAGGAGAGGTCTGCAGCACCATATGTGGGTTAGCTCCCTGACTGGGGATTGAACTCAGCCCATAGCACTAATAGTGCTGAGACTTAACCTTTAGGCCACTAGAGAGACCCCAACACTGGGATTTCTAAAAGCTTCCTTGGTGATTAGAGTGTAGTTTGAGAAATATTAAAATGTGTCAGTAAGTCTGTGTTTTTAGAATCATCCAACAATACTCAGAATACCCTTCTTAGATAGTTGCTATATGCATTTTAAAGAAAAAATGGAATATCAGGAAAACTTAAATGACCGGGAGAGAGGAAACTTTTTTTTCTCTTTACCCTTCTGAGTATTTAGGTAAGACCACCTATAATCAATGAAACATTAGCAAGAAAAATAAGTTTATTATGTATACTTTATGTACACGAGAGACACCCTGAGGAAGCAAGAAAAACTCAAAGAGATGGCTATAGAATTTTGGCTTAAATGCAAACTTTATATGGGAAGAGGGGTATATGCCTTTTAGGGGAGAGCAAATGACTTTCAGGAAAGATACATGGGCTTTTAGTAGAATAGATGAAGTGTTATGATTGTGAGAACTTGGGTGGATGTGAACTTCTAGTCTCTCCTGTGATAAGGGCCAATCCTCATCTTCTTATCTCATGTGATAAGGGACAAGGCTTATCTCCTGTGATGAAACTCACTGAAAGTAAGTTTATGATAATTGAGTCTCTTTGGAGGATCTTTTTAGCCTAATCAGCAGAGTTTAGAGAAAGCCTCCATATATTTGCTGTTTGTTGTTACTTATAGCACAAAATAATCAATATAACAAAGTGGCATATTTTCAAGTGGCATATCCTGAACTCTTAAGTGTATTTTGTACTCTTCAGTAGCCTAAGCTTAATACCAGTAATATTTCTACAGGATTCTACCCAGATTTTCCATGATTGAAGGCTTCATTTTACTTTAAGTAGGCTAAATTTCGTATATGTAACCCAGATTCTTAGCAAATTGTTAGTCTCTTTTCTTACTTTATTCAAATATTGTTAAATCAAGTCTTCATAAATATTAAAGAAATGATATTTAAATTGATATATCTTTTAAACTAACCAACATTGCCAAGATAGCTACTTGATACTTGCTGTTTACATGTAGTGACAAGATATTCTAATCTTTCCTTATTTAATTTTAGTTATGTATTTATATGTATGCGTGTGTTTTCCAAGGTCAATTTGTTGACCCTTTTATAAAAACTAGAACTTTAGTATCAGTAAATTCAAATAATTTTATGACAGAAGCAGAATGTCACTCAAAACATTTCTGAGATTCATTAAAGTAATATACACTTTAAAATATGTACACATATTTTAAAAGTTTTATTTATTTAAGATATTCCAATGTTTTTCTTTTTTTTTTAATTCATGTTTTATAGAGGCAACATGGCTTATGAGGTTGTATGTGATTTAGAGTTAATAGAATCAAACCCTTTAGTCATACGTTACAATTCCACATCTACCACCAAGGCACCCAGAATCTATGACCACAGTCATCGCATCCCCTCCTCTGCCTCCTTTGGTAGCCGTAACTCTCCAGTCAGATTTCTGGGATTTGTTTTTGGTTTGATTTTATCTGATAAATTTACTTCTCTGTAGTCCACATATAAAAGAAAAAAACATTTGATATTTGTCTTTTTCTTTCTGACTTATTTCCCTTAGCATGATCCCCTCTAGTTCCATCTATGGCAAGTAAATGGCAAGAGTTTATCTCTGTTACAGCTGAGAATATTTCATTGTGTATATATACCACACCTTCTTAATTCTCTCAACTCTCTTTCAAAACTTGGAAATTATAGATAGTGTTATAATGAACTTGAGAAAACATATATCCCTTCAAATTAGTGTTTTTGCATTCTTCAGGCAGATATGTAGGAGTGGAATTTCTGGGTCATATGGTAGATCTACTTTTACTATTTTGAGACATCTCCATACTGTTTTCTATAAGGACCTGGTCAGTTTACAAGAGAATACAAAATTCCTTTTTCTCCAAATCCTCACCAATACTTATTCTTTTTTTTTTTTTTTTTTTTTTTTTTTTTTTTTTTTTTTGGACAGGGACCATTTGCAGGGATGTGAGGTGGGATCTCATTGGAGTTTTGATGTGCATTTCTCTCACAATAAGTGATGATGAGCATTTTTTTTCTTGGGCCCATTGTCTCCATCTTCTTTGGAGAAGTGCCTATTTAGCAATTCTGCTAAATTTTTTGATTGAATTTTTTGTCAATTTTGTTGATTTTTTTCAAAGAATCAGCTTTTGGTTACATTAATCTTTTGGATTGTCTTTTTTATTTCTATTTCATTTATTTGTTCTCATTTGTATTATTTCCTTCTACTGACTTTTGGTTTTGTTCATTCATCTTTTTCTAGTTCCTTAAGTTGAGACAGGAGATTTTGAGCTTTTCTTCTTTCTTGTAGACATCTACCTTCACTTAATGGTGCAGCTCCACACTGATCAGTTTTCCATTCCCAGTCCAAACATGGGAGTACAGCTCCGATGTTTCATGGCTGGCTTCTACCCCAGCCACATTTTCTAGGCACCTCTCTCCACCCATCTTTTCTTCTGTGTAGGTGAATTTTCTTAGTGTCCCTTCTCGCATCATTAGCAGTATTCTCCAATGTCAAAGAAGTGTTTTTGTTTCACCCCAAGTCAAAGGGTCCTTTGGGCCCTTTAATTCCACTGGACTATTTTCAGATTATCCTCCTGGCAGTGAAGCAGATTTTCGCCTCTGATGCCATTTTCCTTTTCTCTCTCCACTGTTTTTTGATAATTACTTAAAGTTTTGAATGTCCTTATCATTATAATAACTTATGGAAAAACCACTGTTGATATTTACATCATCCATTTATTAAAGAATCACCTTAACTTAGAGGGAAACATTGATGGAATATTTTGTACGGGTGACAAAAAGTATAACCTCATAACAGAAAAGTTCCCTTCTTTTGAACATCTTTTTTAAAAAAGATTTATTTATTTATGCATACAAGCTGAGGTATAGGCCAGAGGTGTGTGTGTGGAGGGAGACGATTCACCAGAGACAGAATGGGGAGCAGACAGGCAGATTGCAGATTGACTGAAGTACACTGCTCAGGGGAGCAGCGGGCAAGGCAGGAGAGGTCTGCCACGCCATGTGGGAAGTTCCCTGAATGGGTATCGAATCATGCTGCAGTGGCTCTGGATAGCTTCACAGTGCTGCGACTTAATCCGTTGTACCACTAGGGAGGTCCTCTTTTGAACATCTTAAAATAGACAATAGGAAGCACATTGAATGGTTGTACATTACTACTCTTGAAAGCTGCTTGTTATTATTTACTGAAATTAAAGTATTAACTATCTGTCTTACTAACTAGTCATACACACACACACACACACACACACACACACATACACACACATACATAATTAGTTAAATATATTATATAAAACCTAAGACCAAGCAATTAAAAACACATAGCTATAAACAAAATGTTTATAGTGTCGTTTTATAACTTGAAAAACGGAAAATATCAAATAACCACCATGCGTGGAAAATATGACTAAATTGGTACATCTATCACAACAACATTCTGTAACAATCAAGGAAAACTAATTCATGTATAATATGGATAACATTAACAGGTATAATGTTGAGTGAAAAAAAAAAGCAGATAAAAAGAAATCCATTCCATTTATATAAAGCTCAAGAGTAGCCAAATTTCATCTGTCATGACACACACACACATTTATATATAAATTTATGTATACATATAGTCATATATCACATCTATGTCTCTGTATGTATGTTTGTAAACACGTGTATGCCCATATGTGTGTACATAAATGTATGTATACACACACACACGTATTGCGTTTTCTCACTTTTCTGCCTATATTTTTGATGTCTCTCTTGTACAGACTCAAGCTAATTGTGGACTTTCAGCAAGTTCAGTCTTGCCCTCTGCTTTTTTTCCTTTTAATAACTCCCTCAGAGAGAGCTCATTTTCTCTCAGAGCTTCAACTACCACCTACGTGCTTTTGGTATTTCCTCAAACTGTTATATGTAGCCGACAGCTGCTGGCATAACCTTTCTAAAACATAATTTTTGATAAGTTTCTCTCCAAGAACCTATTGTGATTTTCTTTATTGCTTTTATGTATAAAAGGATAAAGCTAATTTAAATACATTTTTATATATAAATATAGATTATATAATATCCCTACAGATGACCTCTGTATTTCTTGGACCTTATTATCAAACATCCCCTGTTTTTGTGGGGCCTCTTTACTTTTTAGTACACCAATTATTTACATACTACCTTAGCAACATCATGTTGTTAATTTTCTTTTCAGTTACTTTTACAAAGTTATCATTCACTACAATTTTTAACTTATCTGTAGATAATGCTTAACTTAAGATGAAGGATAGAGTCACTTATTCCTTGAAATCTTAGATTAACAATAGCTATTTCTCTCTTATCCCTCAATTTGGAAAGATCTGTTATAATTTATGTTCTTATATTTCTTTGTTCCTTACTTGAATTTCCCTAACTAGATTATATATCTGTTATGCTGGTATTATTTATATCTTTTATATCTCTACTACTTAATACCCAAGAGATAGTTACTTAGTTGATGTTTACTGGAAGAGTAGATGAATAATAATTATCCTTTATTGATTACTCACTATGTGTCAAGTATTTTATGAAACATTTTGCATGAATCATCTCATACATTTCTCACAAAGTCTCACTGAATCAGTACTACTATTACTCTCGTTTTGCACATGGGGGGACTAAACATCGGTAGATAAACTGATTTGGATAAAGTACATAAGACTGCTGAATAGTGAAGCTGGAATTTGGAATCTTTGCAGACCCCAAATCTACACAGATGTAATCACTAACTCAGTTAGGAAAACATGACTTGAAAGGGCTACATAAGATGCCACTGCTGACTAAATCTCCTCAGGAAATGACTTATTCAGGGAGCATCCCTTACAACCCCCAAAGTTTTCTTTCTTCTTTTTTTAAAAGATTTATTTATTTATGCATGCAAGAGCTGAAGTGTAGACCAGAGGTGTGGGGGAGGGTGTGAGAGGATTCACCAGAGACAGAGTGGGAAGCAAAACAAGCAGATCTACTGAAATACACTGCTGAGGGAAGCAGCAGGTGAGACAGGAAAGTTCTGTTGTGCCATGTGGGAAGTTCCCTGGCCGGGGATCGAACTTATGCTTCAGTGGCTGCTGAGAGCTTCATAGTGCTGAGACTTAACCCCTTGCGCCAAGAGAGAGGCCCCGACAACTCCAAAAATTTTCAACCAACCTTACCACCACAACACAATAAAAGAGAAGTTCTGGAAAAAACTGCCTTTGCTAGATTTGTGTTTGACTCATGATTTCTAAACTCTTCAGATTTTTCTGATTTTATGAGCAGAATAGATCAAGAAAGAGTTATAGATAATTGGACTGGAGTATATAGAATTTACTCATTTGCCATAATCCTAGATCTCAAGGAAAATGCTATTTCGCTCATGTAAGGTAGGAGATGAGCGTAAAGTCATCATTATTTGTAACAATGATGTTTGCCAGTATGTTGTTATCAATAAAAATGTGGCCTAATTTTAGAAATAGGAGTATTAGACTTAAATTAGTTCATCTTACGGTTTCTTATATTAACCAAACTTTATGATTTTAAAGGAATACAATCCCAAATGTGTCATTATTTCAAGCCATTTTTCAACCTAAGCCAGTAACTTTTGTACATGTTGTTGATTTTAATTTTTCTCTGCCAACAGTGAAATAAATGTAATGAGAAAAGGGCTTACTTATGCCTTGTGACTATTCCTAAAATATTTTCTTGATGTCTGTGATGCTTTTGCCTGAAATTGTACAAAGTTAGACAAAAAATGACAACATCTTATCATAATAAAAGAAGTTCTGTATCTTACATTTGAAAATGAATGTGTTCAAATTCACATTTAGAGAATCTGGGGAACTTGAGAGGAAAGTAAAGAAAACATGTACACAGTCTATCTTGAAGTTATTTTTTAGCTAATGAGTAGTACAGCTCGTCGGCTGGACTTGTATAGCATAGCGCAGGATCAGACTCTGTTGAGAGTTTTAAAGGAACCTTGCTTCATTTACCTAATAGATTAAGCCTATATGTAAAGAGACTCCTGGGACCAAGAGCAAAGCACTAATATGAGCCCTTAGGAGTGATTACACATTAACTGGTAAGAACTAAATTTTGAGGTACAAATTATACACTAGGCAATCCCCCCAAATATTTGCATGGTGGCCCATCTGAGAGAGAAAAGATGGTTAATATAATTGTCTATATATGTATCCTGGGGAAACCATTGGAATTAAGAAAAAAATTAACATTTAAATCTACCTTTGCTATTCTTAGTTATGAAGTTTGGATTATTTAATTATTGCTTAAAACCAGTTATTTGTTAACTCTAGATTTATTTTATGCTTGACTTCATAACTTTATTTACTGTTTTAAAAACTGAGAACATCTTATTTTGCTAGTTCATCCAGAATATTTCTTTTTTTTTTAAAGAACTTTTTTTTTAAAGATTTATTTATTTATACATACAAGCTGGGGTGGCGAGAGGGTTCACCAGAGACAGAGTGAGGAGCACAACAAGCAGATCAGAAATACACTGCTGAGGGGAGCAGCGGGCAAGGCAGGAGAGGTCTGCCGTGCCATGTGGGATTCTCCCTGGCTGGGCGTCGAACTCGCATTGTGCGCTGCTGACAGCTCCACAGCACAGCGCTCAACCGCTGCGCCACCAGGGAGGCCCTCATCCAGAATATTTCAAGTCACTATCTAATGTAGTGGCTTGCCCTCCTTACTAGCATTGTATTTATTTTTAGCTAGATAAATTGCATTAATTATTTTACAGTCTTAGATTATATTGACAAAGATTAGTTTTAGCTACTACTTTTAATGAGAGAGATTCTTGCTTCTGATACATTTCTGAAATGTGTCACCTCTTGGCATTCTTCAAAGATGTAGAAGAAATACTATTGAAGTTTATGTAGAACAACAGAAGACCCTGTAGAGTCAAAATAATTTTAACAAAAATGAGGAAGAATGGTAGGATCGTAGTCCCAGATTTCAAAGTATACTACAAAACTATAGTAATCAAAACATGGTATTGGAGTAAAAGTAGAAACACAGACTAATGGAATAGAATTGAAAGCTCAGTGTTAAACTGACACATATATTAAGACAAAGGAATATCTAAAGCATCTTGAGAAAAGAGGGAAAAAATATGGATGCATTATTTTCCCTGCCCTCAGGCTATATGTAAGGAGAAGTAATTAAAACAGTAAGGTATTAGACTAAAAGTAGACATGAACCAATGGAATAAAATCAAGAGCCAAGAGATAAACTCACACATATGTTGACAATTTATCTATGACAAAGGAGTGTGACCATTACATGGACAAGGGAAAGTCTCTTCACAAATGGTGATGGGAGAACTAGACAGCCACATGCAGAAGAATTAAACTAGATTAATCTCTCACACATACACAGAAATTGCCTCAAATTGATCAAAGACCTATATGTAAGTCCTAAAACCATAAAATACATAGAAAAAAAATTAGAAAAACACTCCAAGATATTGGTTTCAGAAATGTCTTTGAGGACGTAACTACAATAGCAAGGGAAATGAAAACAAAAATAAACTAATAGGACTACATCAAACAAACAAAAAGCTTCTGACAGCTAAGAAACTATCATTAAAATGAAAAGAGAACCTACCGCATGAAAGAAAATATTTGCACATCATACACCTGATGGTGGGTTGCATGAGGCACCATATAGCTGGATTATAAATATCTCTGGCACATATATAGTATTGTAAACCAGTGTTACCACAAAAAGAAAAAAGTGCCATCATATATAAAGTCAGAGTCTTATTTTTTTATTTTAAAAATGGTTTTTATTATGCTTAAAATTTCCGGGCTTGAATCCATTAATTGTGTTCTTTGGCTGCTCAGATTTGTTTATATTGAAATAACTTTTCAAAGGTTTAGTTATCAAGATATAAAACTAATTAATGGATTTCAATGAGGCCTATCCCAAGACATTCATCAGATCTTTAATATGGTATTCAAAATGTAGCTTCACCTTGCACACTTAATTGATCTTTGTAACAGCATGTTCTAAGGGTTTAACTTCAAATTCTCATTTAGGACATGTAAAATAAGAGCTTTTTTTTTTTTTTTAATCTGACATTCTTGTATCAACCACACTAAGGAAGGAAGAATGGAATAGAGGCTGCCTGCTCAAAACTACAAAACGCAAGTTGGCATTCAGCATTTGTGGTCTGTCATGCATGTCAGTAAAATGACAGAAATGTCCCAGATGTTCTGCAACACTGAGAAAGCTCCGTACTCCAACTAACACAATTTTGATGCACCCTGGCTTACTTTAATTGAAAACCCTAAGTTTGACATTTTTGTCATTCCCTTGACATATACCAAAATGTAGTCAGCTTTGTTGCTTTTATGTTAAAACCAGGTGGCCTATTACCAATTCAGACTTTACCTAGGAAACATTACTGTTACTCAGTGGTGAAAGATTTAAGGATTAACTATATTGTTTACTGGACCATCTATTTCTCTGTTCATATATTTACTATTACAGTTGATTTTTCTAATAGCATTTAGTGTCACAGATTATTTGAATAATATCGCTTACGATATGAATCAATACTTTAGTTTGCACCCATCAAAAATAAAGTGATAGATTTTTCTGGGTTGGTGTGGAAAGATTCCAAAGCCACACTGCTACATAGAAATTCTGTTGGCAAAACAGTATATGTTTCGTGATCTGTTTTATCCCACCCAGATTTACATAATGGGAAATACACATACAAGTCCATGTAAACACATATATTCAAGTGGTTGCATCAGAGAAGAGGGATTTAAGAGTTACAGAATAGGGCCTACCCGGTGGCGCAGCGGTTAAGCGCTGCGCTGTGGAGCTGTTGGCAGTGGCGACGCAAGTTCGACGCCCGGCCGGGGAGAATCCCACATGGCACGGCAGACCTCTCCTGCCTCGCCCGCTGCTCCCCTCAGCAGTGTATTTCTGATCTGCCTGTTCTGCTCCCCACTCTGTCTCTGGTGAAACCTCTCGCCGCCCCACACCTCTGGTCTGTACCCCAACTTGTATGTATAAATAAAAAATAAATCTTTAAAAATAAAAAAAAAGAGTTGCAGAATAGAATAAGGAAGATTAAAATGTCATTATATTTTTTTCTGTACTGTTAAAAACTTTATTAAAATAGCTTAACTACACCAATTTAAAATTCAGACACAACTATTAACTTTGGGAGAAAAAGTATACTCAATATAATGTAAAAATAATTAAACTATTGACTATTTGTTATGTGCCTACATTGATGTTTATCAGTAAATTAGTTGGGGAGATCAGACTAGCCAAATGAAATTAAAATGCAATAAATTACTAATTCCTAAATAGTTCAGAATGTTAACAGATTAGCAATTTGGACAATGGAGAAAACAGAGACATCTGGAGAACTTCAAAGTTCTGATCACTGTGGGTGACTCTAAGGCGGGTAATGACAGCATGACCTGGATAAGCTTGAGTGTTTGGCACTTGTTCTTGGTTCTTTCAGTTCTCATAATGTTTTATGTGCATGTGGTTGTGAAGTCAGGACAGAGTGGAAGAAAACATATTCCAAACATACTGAAGTCATTCTTTAGATATCATACATGATATAAAGAAATAGAGGTGGGAGCATATTCTAATCAAACTGCCTGGAAAGAGTGCACAGGGTGTATCAGAATGGAAAATGTAACTTAGACAGAGCCCAAGTGTTTAAATCCACCCTGATTTTACACAAAAATTATAGACAATGACTCAACTGTGGTGCCAGATGTCATGTTTTGTTATTCAGGTAGATATAATGGAACAGGATTGTGTGGATGACAAAGATGAAGCAGAACTTACCCAACACTTACCAGTTTAGAAAAGACTCATGGAAGACAGTGGGGGAATTTAGATAACATAGGCAGAAGACTCAGAAGTCCAGAGTCACCATGTTTTACAACTGCTGCTAACACCATGGACATTGTTATCTATGGCGTCCTTGATTCTGTGAAGTGCACAACCTGTCTAGGAATCCACACTGTTCTAAAAGGATCGTTATGATTTCACTTGAGATTTATTATGAGGATTTATTATGAGATTTATTATGAGCCAAACACTCAAGCTTATCCAGGTCATGCTGTCATTATTTCTTATTTTTAGAGACAGTGGCTCACATCATGAATTGTGATGGAGATCATTTTAACAAGCACAGCATTTACCCTACTCATTGGATATGGTAAATTAATGGAATTCTTAAATTATTTTGTTTCACCCAAAGAATCTGAGATGGGGTATTGAAGTTGAGATTATACGTAAACTTCATTAACTGAGAAATCAGCTGAATTAGTAGATTTAAGTATGTTATGTTTAAGATTATAGAGACCTGGGCACAAATAAAAATTCAAGAGAAAAACTTCATGATGAGAGAATACAAGTGCTAAAGATGTTAACTGCAGTAATACAAGTCTCGCAGCCAGGGAGGAGACCCACGGTGCAGGTAGATGCATTCTCTGTAGAGAAGAAACCACATATCTCTCTGAAATGGCTCAAGTAGGTGATTCATAACTATATTGTGAGCATCTTGAAGGCAAACTACAAAGTACATAGGACTGATTGAAAATTTTTATCCTGGGTAAAAATAAATGATGCTCATTGGGTTTCATCTACACACAATTCTTGAATTTTGGGGTTTGACCACCTTCTGTCTTTATTGAACTATTTTTTTAAAGATTTATTTATTTTTTATTTATACATGCAAGCTGGGGTACAGGCCAGAAGCGTGGGGCGGCGAGAGGGTTCACCAGAGACAGAGTGGGGAGCAGAACAGGCAGATCAGAAATACACTGCTGAGGGGAGCAGCAGGCGAGGCAGGAGAGGTCTGCCGCACCATGTGGGAATCTCCCCGGCCGGGCTTCGAACTCGCACCGCCGCTGCCGACAGCTCCACAGTGCAGCGCTCAACCGCTGCGCCACCGGGGAGGCCCCTATTGAACTATTTTTTACTATCTTCCCTATGAACTCGAAATCAGTAGAAGGTAATATGGTGATATTTCCTAGAATGGAAGACATATAATAGATAATAAGCAAAGATTGGAAAATGTGAGGTCATGAATGTTTTTGAGAAGTTAAGAGTATAAATCTACTTCAGATATTCTCCAGGCTCAAGTAATTGAGTAAAATATTCAAGTAATTTAAAATAAAATACTTGAGATCTCAATTTTTAAAAAATCTTGTACTCTTATTCATTACTATTGTAAGCTGCATGAAAAAAGACAACTAAGTTTAAACCGCTAAAACAATAAAATGAAGCGTCTGTTATTAATACTAAATCTCTCAGGAAGTTATCTGATGAATAATTGCACAAAAGATTGATCTTTGCAAATTATGTGGTTATCTTTCACATAAAATAATATTTATACAGAAAATGTACACAGTCTTAAATTATTTTAATATTGGCCTCTGCAATTATTTCAAGGCAGCAGAATATGTATCTTAACTTCCTGTGTCTTGCACTGTTTTGATGAGTGATGAAAATTATGGTATGCCTAGTCAGGTTAAACAAAAGCATGGACATACCCGTGCATCAGGATCCCATGTGAGGAGTCAGTAGAATTCCTCTTACTTTCCATCATTTTCTTCCCTTTATCTGCTTTGGACTAGCCAATGCTATTGGAATTACTGAGATAGTCCTTAATCGGATTAACAAAGATCATAAAAGGGAGAGTTTTGTCCTGTTGATTTTTACAGGCATAGAGTTTATTTGATTAATGATTGCCTCACAAAGTTATAAGTCACAGTGGCTTGCAATTTGATGATTAACAGCTGCAGTTTCATTCTCTACTACAAGAATGACAGGCTTTGGTTAAAATAATGATAATTTTGATTTGTAAGGCAAAATTGAGGCTGATATATTTTATCAGGGACAGATCTAACCAAGCTATTTCTGTATTTGGCCCATTACAGAAAGCAGATATAAGAATAAGAATATACTATAAAACATACCACTTGATAAAACAGGATTTGAGACTGACAAGTCTAAAATTTGTTCTACCATAATTGTCTTTTAGTTCATGCTGTTAGGTTCATTTTACTTCATTAGTTTGCATTTGACTATTTTTTTTAAGATTTATTTATTTATGCATACAAGAACCGGGGTATAGGTCTGAGGCGTGGGATGGTGAGAGGGTTCACCAGAGACAGAGTGGGGAGCAGCGCAGGGAGATCTACTGAAGTATACTGCTGAGGGGAGCACCAGGGGAGGCAGGAGAGGTCTGCTGTGCCATGTGAGAAGCTCCCTGGCCAGGGATCAAACTCATGCTGCAGTGGCTGCAGATTGCTTCATATTGCTGAGACTTAACCTGTTGCACCACCAGGGAGACACCAGCATTTGACTTTTTCCTCTGAATCTACTTGATTCTGTAAAATTTCTAAGATATTTTATGAGACATATTTGTGCGTGTGTGTGTTTGTGTGTGTGCCTATGAGCATGTGTATTGTCTTGAAGTCAGCATGCCTCGATTCCAGTTTTATTTTGGGTTTTACCACTTCTTAATGGGACAGAAATATGATAATGTAGTAATTGTATGATTGTAAGTATGCTACATGATCATTGCTTTTTCCTTGTCTATAGATATATATCAGTTTACCTGAGAATGGCCTTTTGCTTGAGGTGCATAAAATTACTTTGTAAATAGATGTGTTATGAAATAGTTATTATTTACATTCATCCTTTTATTTAAATTCTCTTTATGATACTTAATAGAATATACATTTGATTTTCTATATAATAATAATTATTTATTTTAGACATTTAACTCAGTAAATATAATAATTTCCATATACAGCATAGCTACAATAGCTGCATTTTTACTGATAAGAGTCTTTTAGTGATATTGGGCTTAGTAGGAAGACTAACGGCTCCCCAGAGCCATTTACAGACTCCCTAATCCAAAGGATTAGGAGCTTACATTGGAGCTTTGTAGATATGATTTAGATTAGGATTTTGAAATTGGAATAACCGTTGGACTCAAGATCATCACATAGGTCATTAAAACCTAAGAATCTTCCCCAGCTAGTTCAGGAGAGGGAAAGATTTGACTATAGAAGAATGACCAGAGAGGAGCAGACTTTGAAGACTGAAAGA
Source organism: Scalopus aquaticus (assembly GCA_004024925.1). Classification (NCBI taxonomy): domain Eukaryota; kingdom Metazoa; phylum Chordata; class Mammalia; order Eulipotyphla; family Talpidae; genus Scalopus; species Scalopus aquaticus. The sequence continues at coordinate 10,831 of PVIJ01007041.1, read as the reverse complement.
GACCAAAGGCCAAAGAATGCAGGTGGCCTCTAGGAGCTAGAAAATGCATTGAAACAGATTTTCTCTTTAAACTTGGGAAGGGATTAAAATACTGCTGAAATCTTGATTTTAATCTAGTGAGAACAATGTCAAACTTGTAACCCGTAGAATTACAAACTAACAAATTTGTGTTTATTTGAGCCACTGAATTTGTGGTAATTTATTGTAGCAGCGATAAAAAGTTAATACAGTAGGAAATGTTGGTAAATTCAGACCAAAATGGGTAGATTATATGCATGTAATATATGTATTATATATACATATGTTGTAACATAAATTTCCAATGTGTCATGACATACAGGATGTTCTAAATCTACAGAAAAATAAAATATAGGTGCTTTGGGATCAAGGTGGTTAACTGATTTTATAAGTTTATCTCTATCCATTCTGATATAATTGAAATAGATGTACACATATAAAAATCATTAAGTGGATGATGAAAAGCAGTATTAGGTCTAAGAAAAACTGAAGTTTGTACACAAAAAGAAATACGATTCATTCAGGCTACTTAGAACAGCAGAAAACAATAATTATAGTCATAAAAAGGAAACAATTCCATATAAATTTAGTTTAATTTATATTGGGAGAATGGAGCTTAAATTAAAAAGATTATCTGTTGTAGAAAAAAATCAATTTTAGGAGGTAGCGTTATTAGACTACCCTTAATGATAATATAAATTTTTATAGGTATATACAGTGGATGGGGAATCTTAAGAAGACACTGGTTTTCCATATATCTTTATGGATGTATACACATATGTATCTATCTATATGTGTGTGTTATATATACATTCCATGTATACACTGAAACATATATACATCAATAATGCATAGTGTTTTTAAAACATATCAAATAATGCTGAGTCCTAATAGGAAAAACAGCAGTTCCCCACCAATTAGCCTTGTTCTGCAGCTCTAGAATCAAGACATTAACCTACTATTACTGTCTCTTATTGTATCAGCCTACATCCTTTTAAAATATGCCACCATCTCTTAGTTAAACAACATTGGACAGTGGAATCCTGCTCTATGTGATGAGGATTGTACCTGTCTTTCTGTATGCCCCTTGTTAGTGAATTCCAAAGGCAGACTCTCCCTGCTTGCAAATATTCTGAACTAAGTTGTTCTTCACAGTCTTTCGTTGTGCAGCACAAATTCCAAGGTTTTTCAGATTAGTTAAATATTTCCTCTGCTGGCTATAACTCTCCTCTTTCCTGGACATTTAGATGTTATAGTAATCAGTGGGTACTTGCAGCTGAGACTGTATGGGGTGACCTGGAGAAAATATGACAGATTGGTGAAGAAGCAGCACAGGGGTAAAGCACCCAAACAAAAAGACAGAATCAATATTCAGTGAGGAGAGGAACCAGTGGGTGGTACATGAGAGGCTGGTAATTTCAACAGAGGTAGAGAAGTTAATTATGTCTAATTTACGCAGAGGACAAGGGCATGCTCATTAGCTCTCACCGTGAGGAGACAATACATGAACTTGGCAAGAGCAGTTTCTGTGGAGTCCTGTGCCACTTGTTCACCTTGCGAGAACTCACATGGTGGCGGCAAGTTCCCTTAAGGTGCCTTGATGTAAAGCATCCACCTCAATTTTGCTTTTGTTTCAAATTTAGATGACATAAAAAATTAGCTTGTATAGTTAGTTTTATCAGTTTAAAAGCACATTGAGCTTCTCAAAAATAGGAAATAAATACTTTTTGCTCTTCAGATACGGAAGGGGTTTCATTTAATTTCAAAGTATGTATTTAATGTTCACTGAGTATGTGTCACTCTCCTAGATCCTTTGGGAAATACATTATAGAACAAATTTATTCTGGATATAGTTTTTATTCATAAAATCGCTAAAATAACTAACCAGGGGCCTCCCTGGTGGCGCAATGGGTTAAGCGCAGCACTATGAAGCTATCCACAGCCACTGCAGAACAAGTTCAATCCCTGGCCAGGGAGCTTCCCACATGGCACAGCACATCTCTCTTGGGTCACCCGCTGCTCCCCTCAGCAGTGTACTTCAGTAGATCTGCCTGTTCTGCTCCCCGCTCTGTCTCTGATGAACCCTCTCATCACCCCACATCTCTGGCCTACACCCCAGTTCTTGTATGCATAAATAAATATTTTTAAAAATAAAATAACTAATGGAAAGGCAACACTAATACAATTGTAATAAGGTACCTATTAGTGTGAACTTCACTGCCTGAAGCGCCTTCAAAGTGAAAAGAGAGTTGGGAAGGAAGATGAATACCCCACAGGCTAGGAGGTAGGAAGGGAGTTGCATATAATTTATTTTCTTTAAGATCCTAATGCCTGTTGGGATTGGATAAAGAAAGTGATGGATATTGGGGGTAGGTTACCCAAGGGGAATACACAATAATGTAAAAGATATAAATAACAATAAAAAATACTAAGAAAAAAATAAGTAAGCATCATTAAGACAAAAAGAAAGTGATGGACAGATATAAATTGTCTACTAGGTGTGAGATGCAAGGCTTGTTGTTTTTGCAGTATAAATTTATCATTATAACGGATTGAGGTGGTAGCTCTGATTACCCTCATTTTAAGAATGAGGAAACCAAGAGTACAGGAGGTAAAGTAACTAGAAATGTGGCCCTTGTAGAAAGTAATAAAACATCAGTCTACACTTCACTTTTGTTTGAAATGGAGATGACATTATCATTAAGATGTATCCTTAGTTTTATTAGTTTAAAAGCACATTAATGTCTCAAAAGGAGAAATAACTTTGAAATAAAGATACATTCACTTCTATCTCATGTAAATAATAACAAGTGACTCTTTCCATGATGATTGGTGACAGTTCCAGTCAGTGTTCACAAAAAGACAAAGTCTGGGAATTCAAACTTTCTATTAAAATGAAGTAAATAGTCTTTGTTGTATAGTATGGTAGCTAAGAAACAGAAAATAGTCAGCTGTAGTTTTTGTGTAATGAAGAATGACAATGAATATCTGTATTACTCTGTTCTAAGTAATTTAGGAAATGTTTTGGTTGTGTCTTCTAAGAGTAATATATTTAAATTAAAAAAAACTGCCTTTAATTGTTATTACTACTGCAATTTTTTAAATGAAGCAGTAAGATCTGATTACAGGTTTTAGATATTAGACACTAAATTTAGAAAAGTTAGTGTTTTTGTCTTTCCTCACCTATATGCATGAAATCTTTGTTGAATATTCAAGAGAATATTTAAAGTCTTAATTTAATTCAGTTAATCTTTATGATAGGTATAGTGACTTAAAATTTCACTGTTTTAATGACATAATGTTGCTTTAGTAATAATTGCTAAATTTGTTATTATGCAGAAATACCATTGTCTGAACTGCTTTAGATACTTTTCTTGGGTTGTTCATATTCCTAGAGCATGAAAGAGATGTAACATTATTTTAGGGTATGGTAACATCCTTCCTTCAAGTGACATATTAATAAAATGTATGTGTTAAAATAGAGACACCTACATATTCACATTTACAGACTTGTTATTTTCAAAGTTATATATATATATATTTTTTTATTTTAATTTCCTCTATGTTATGTGTAGCATAAGAAGAAAAAAAAATCTGTAATTTTCCATTTTCTCATGAATGTTGAGTCTTCTGCCCTTTTCCTTTTCTGGTCACTATTATTGTATTAAATTCCCTGCACGACATCTATGGGAACTAGATAAATGCCCTGGATAAACTAACATTTTGTTGAAATGTGCTAATATTAAAATGTGCTATAGTGTGCATTGTGTTTAATTTACTGGCACATGTCAGCTTTGCCATTGCTTTTGTGAAGTGATATGTCTTTGAAAGTAGGGCCTATTTGATCTAGATCCTGAAGTCCACATTTAAATATACCAACAGTTTTTTTTTTTTTAAAGATTTATTTTTTATTTATACATACAAGCTGGGGTACAGGCCAGAGGCGTGGGGCGGCGAGAGGGTTCACCAGAGACAGAGCGGGTAGCAGAACAGGCAGATCAGAAATACACTGCTGAGGGGAGCAGCGGGCAAGGCAGGAGAGGTCTGCCGCACCATGTGGGACCCTCCCCGGCCGGGCGTCGAACCCGCGTCGCCGCTGCCAACAGCTCCACAGTGCAGCACCCAACCACCGCGCCACCGGGGAGGCCCTATACCAACAGTTTTAATTGGGCTTTTTGTTAACCCCTGGACTCTATAATATGAGGGTGACAATTTATTGTTGGAACTTAGGATGTCAATGCGCATAATATGTCACCCAGTGCCTGACACCTACTAACTGCTCAATAACGATCAGCCATAAATTTGGCTAGTATATTATAAATATTGGGTAATATTTTTCCAAACTGGAATGTCCATGTGAATATTTAAAACTTTTCAAATATGAATGATTTCTGATTTGCAGGGATTTTTTTTAAATATAGGAATTCCTTTATTTGCTATAGTATTTGGGTGAGATGCACACATATGTATGTATATATATGTTGGGATGAGTACATCTACCAAAAGAATAAACTCTGATAATAAATTAGCTTTAAAATATTTTATTTCTTATGAATCTTTGTGGAATATCAATGACTGATTGAAATTTCACATAGTGTTTCCATATAAATCATGACTTATATTATGGTCATTATGGTATATACAATGATTAAAAGGAATTTGATTTTGCAGTATATGATTTTGAGTTAAATTGTGGATGTTGCTATGCTTTAGATATTTTATATAAATGTGCACGGTGAATATGCAACATTATTGTTTCAAAAAAATTCCCAAAGAAGATGTATTTTGTGTCTATATAAATACATTAAGATTTTTTTTAAAGATTTATTTATTTATACATACAGCTGGGGTACAGGCCAGAGGCGTGGAGTGGTGAGAGGCTTCACCAGAGACAGAGTGGGGAGCAGAACAGGCAGCTCAGAAATACACTGCTGAGGGGAGCAGTGGGCGAGGCAGGAGAGGTCTGCGGCACCATGTGGGATTCTCCCCGTCTGGGCATCGAACTCGCATCACTGCTGCCGACAGCGCCACAGTGCAGCGTTTAACTGCTGCGCCACCAGGGAGGCCCAAATACATTAAGATTTTGTTGTTAAAAAAAAAGATACGTATAAATAGAAAAATGAATAAAAGCAAACAGACAGCAAATGAATTATTTAAAAGAGAAAATTCATGTAACCATCACCTGGTCTAAAAATGTTAGTTGAAATATTAAGTGCCTGTTTTTAAACATAGTACCCCCTTCCTCCTCCTTCCCACATCTGGCAAAGGAAAACATTATTTTCATTTATTTGGTAATGACTTCCTAGGTTGTTTCGCTACGTTAAAACCTGAAACTGTGTCCCTAAAAGCTATAGCCTTGCCAGTTTCAAATTTTACCTTCATGTAAAGATTGAATTGGAACGCATGTGGATTAAACTTGACATGGTGTTATTTTCTCTCTATGTAGGTGTATTTATGCTAGAAAAATGTCCTAGCAGAGTCACTGTCAATGATAATGTACACAGTGGTTAAGAACACAGACTTTAAAAGATAGAAAACCTGGTTCCAAACCTTGGCTCTGCCTTAGTATCATTGAGAAATCATTCAACTTCTCTGCACCTCAGGTTCCTCAACTGTAAAATTGGGTAATGATGGTGTTAGCATGTGAGCTTGCTGTGGCAATGAAAAATGAAGTTAATTGACATTGTGAAGTGTTATGTGTTTCTAAGTAAACATAACAACAAATGTAATAGAGTTGTTGGTTTACACGGTGTACCCATGAGTTTCTAATATCTGATATAGTCATCAGTTGTAAAATCATTGAAAGTATATAGACTGGGAGTCAAATATTTTAATGTTAGGATATTTTTTAGAATGTTAAAAACAATGAGGATGTAATTGTAGCATCATTCTTTATCTTTTTTACCTTCAACCATTAATTAGAAACATAGCCTCTCTTCTGCCATGGAGAATTTGTATGCTTGCTGGTAACAATATGCTGTGTAAATCTGTACCATGCTCTTATCTTGTTTCTTCTGCACACAGCTGAGAGAACTGAACAAAAAAGCATTAATAAAGAGTGAATGCTTTCTTGGCTCTAGCACACTACATCTATTCAGTATGAGATAGATGCTGAAATTCAGAGTGCCATTTAGTATTTTATTCTGAAAACAAGCTCTAAATGTTGGATGTCATAATTCTGAGGGGTTTGTTTTCCCTAAATGATATGATCATCATCACTGATATTCATAACCATTGCTGGTAGCCAGGTATGAGAGAGAGCATGCTGTGAGGGAAAGGTGTCAAACTTAGTGTATTAGCTTGCTAGGGCTGCCCTAACCAAGCACACAGACTGAGTGACTGAAATAACAGAAACTCATTTTCTCAGTTTTGGAGGCTACAAATTTGAGATCAAGGTGTGTTGGTAGGATTGGCTTCTCTTGAAGCCTCATTTCTTTGACTGGTTATCACATGTCTATGTCTATGTCCAAATTTCACCCTCTTGCAAGGACACCAGGTATATTGCATTATGGGCCCCTCTAATGATCTCATTTTAATCTATTTTGCTCTTTAAAAACATGACAAATGCAGTCACATTCTGAGGGGCTGGGGGCAAGGAATTCAACATGTGTTATTTGAGGGACACAATTTAGCTGAAAATAACTTGGTATCAGGATAGAGATGCCGATGTTGTTTTCCAATAATAATATTTTAGTAAGACATTTAATTGGTCTGATCTGCATAGAATTTCTTCCAGTTTTCTTTCTTCTTCATGATTCAGGTCAAATTTTATATAAATATGCAAGAAATTGCACACTTAGAGTCATTCATTAAAGTTACCAGTTCTGTGAGGAATGAAAATCCTTTTTAAAAATAATTTTAACTACACAATTGATGAATGTAAATTTTTAACAATTCAGGTAACAGTGAAAAGGAACTTTGTCTTTAATTATTATAGCTAGAACCCGTTCTCTTTTATTGCTGGTTTATTTGTCTTCTAGAAGAATGCCATTCAATACCATGTTTTGTGATGATGAAATGTTCTATCCAATATATATAATGAGATAGCCACACTCAATAGCCCCTAAAAAGCCCTACAGATAATCAAGTATTTAAAATGCAGTTAGTATGATGGTAAAATTAAATTTGTAATTTTAATTTTATTTTTGACGTTAATTAATTTATATTGTCACTGTGGCTAGCGTTACTGCTTTGGACAGTGAAGTTCTATGTGTCTGGGCATACCAGTGGTATAGGTGTGTATGTGTGGGAGGGAGGCTATAAAATATAATTCAATTTCTCTACATTTGTGCTATAGATTTTTCTGTTATTGTTTTCTGTATATCTAGGCTATGTGTTTATGTGTATGCATGATAATAAGTGTTCAGACTTCTTGGTTGCTTGCCATTTTAAAATCCTGTATAGATTTTTATCTAAAATTCAATTTGATTTGATATTTATATTTCTTTCCTTTAGTAGAATGTCTTTTGGATACATACATGCACACATTTTACCATATTCTTTTCTACCTTTCAGAGTTGTTTTACTTAAAATTGTACCTTTGACAAATTGTGAATAGCTGAATTTTTAAAAATTCAATTTGATAAGCTATATCTTTTCAAAAGTAAAATTGTGCCTTTGCTCATATATTCTTTAACTATTTTCAAGCAAGCCAGTTGTGTGTGACTGTGGGTCTGTGTATGTGGATAGGACTAAATTATAATTAAATGTCGCAATATCATTTAGTTAACATTCTTATACAGATATTGAAAATCAACTTAGTAAAGAGAAACAGTAACTCTTAACTGATTTAGCTGAATATAAAGCTATGAGATCTTTTATTTCTTCTGCTCAATTCTGTGAGCAGCTACTAAGTAACTTCTGTGGTTCTAAATGTTATTTATCCTCATTGTTGAAGAGAGATTAACTTGCATTTTTTTCTGGTACCATATATCAAAATTTTAAATTGGGTTATCAGGCAGACTATAATATGAGCACTGCTCTCCTAGTTATAATGTTCCATTGTGGAGAATATTTTTAGTTTAAATGTTGCAGTCAAAGTAAAGCCAAAATAGCAAGTGTTGGGTGAGCAGTCTGTTCAAGGATTGGAACTGAACTACTTGAAATAGCATAGCTATTCAATATCTTAAGTATTAGAGATGATCTATGTCAGGATGTTATTCCCCAGATACCAGCCTGAAATGGAGGTTTGCGTGTAGGAAGAACACTTGGAAGAGAGTAAAGGGGCAACTGGATTGTGCAGAGACTGACCATGATGTGGATGGAAATGGGTCTCAGATGATATGAACAGCTCTGAGACTGTAATGAACTTTCCCACTTATATTTGAGGCCGGGGTCTGCATTTTATACTCAGGTGTCAATCAGACTGTGGATGTGGGCTCTCCCCAGGGAGGGAGTGCAGTTTTCAATAAGGCAAGTCGTTGGGGAAGAACTAACTCCTTGTGAACTGCAAGTCATGACCATTCCTCACTGAGAACAAATGAATGTTTGTTCCTGAAGGGGACAGTTAATGCACCCACCAATGTATCTTTCATACCTTACTTAGCTGGCTGAAGAGTACGTTTTCAATGCTTATTGGTATTGGATTATTAAATAACATTGTTTATGATGAACAGTTTGAATGTTTTGTGGAAACAAGTATACAATGCATGTATTATGGTTTTCATTTCCTCAATATAGGTTTGTGCTTAAGAAGTTTCCTAAATTTAAAATCAGAGGAGTCTGAAATTATCATCAATAACTTCAGTAAGCTTATTTGTTTCTGATAAAAAAAAATATCAGAAAGAATACCTAGAGGGATTGATTAAAGGAATGGAAGGATAAAAGGTAGTTATCCAGAGGAAGTTGTTCTAAGAATTAGAGAGTGGTCATCATGTCAGAGTCAGGTAAGATAAGAATTGACAGACAGCCACTGAATTCACAACCAATCAGCCTTAGGTTTCTTTTTAGGTGAGGAACTGGGGACAGACAACCAACAGCTTGCAAGGAGTGAAAGAGAGATTAAATGAATCATAGTAAGGAAGTGTATTTGACAGTTGGAGCTTGTGTCAATACTAAACAGAAAGAGAAAATTGGAAGAACGGAATCCTAGGGGGTAACATCTGACACCATTGATGATATGGGAAAGGGAATGTTCTGGAAAGCAGATATAGAAAACTCAGGAGCATTTGTCTACTCAGCTAAGCACTTCTGTTAATTTAATGTAAAATAACTTAAACCCTCTATTGTTGTAATGGGTAAGTTTAAATAAATTTAAATAAAGTAACAGGCTATTAAGTGGGTAATGTTAAAACTGAAAGTCAAGTTTATATTATGAAACTTATCTTTTTTTATTTATTGTCTGTTGGCTTGATTATATATTCTAACTCCCTTTAGAAATCTGGAGAATATTAACTGGTGAACTTAGTAGTTTGCCTAGGAAAAACAAGAACTTTTAAACATGCAGCATTTTAGTATGTGGCTGGGATGGTTTAGTTATAATCTCCAAGCCTTGATTTACATATCTAGCACTACCTTGTGCATTTCATTAATTCATTCAACTTTAATTCAAAAGATATTCTAGAGCACCTGCCATATGTAGATCTTGTTCTAAGTTTGTGAAGGAAGAGCCAGGATTTTGGGACAAGGAGACTTATACTTTTAGTTGAGTAATCAGGAAAGGCCTTCTGAGAAGTTGGTATCTGAGTAATTAGGTTAATTTATATTAAATTAACCTAAATAATGTATGGACACAAAGTCTTCACATGCTTGGAGCAAGACCACTGTAAACAGAGATTAGTATTTTAGATGCAATTCTTTTGGATTAAATGCATGGCGTCAATGCCTGGAGCAATCTAAGAATTGAAGAGAAAATTGGGAAATGAAATAAGAGAGGTCACAAGAAGCTGAGGAGTCATTGAATAATGGTTGATACTGTGTTGGAAGGTACTGGTCCAGTCTTATCAGATTGTTGCTGGTATCCATTTCAGTAAGTCAGGGCCCACATTATATCTCCTGTTGAAATTTATGAATATTAACCTTATGCTGAGAATTTTGAGCAAAGGGGTAACATGATCTGACATGTTTTAATAAAATCTTGGTTGCTGACATGTTGAGAAAATACTGAAAGGAGCAACGGTGAAAATTAACAGAATTCATTTTAGAGGTGTTTGCAATGTACAGGCAAAATATGACTGTGATTTAAATACTAGTGTTAGCAGTAGAGAGGTGACACATGGTCAAGTTCTGGAATTAATTTGAAGATAGAGCCAACAGGAATTGCTGACAGAAAGAAGTGAGTATGAGAGAAAGTAATGAGCCACGAATGCCTCTTTTGGTCAGAGCAACTGGAAGAATGAAGTTTATATTAACTAGGATGAGAATGACAGCAAGGAACTATAGGTTTCAGAGAGATGCTCAAGAGCTTGGAAATGTTAAGTCTGAGCTGCGTACTAGTCATCCAGATGAACTTGTAATTATAAATCTGAAGTTTGAGGGGATTTTTAGAATTTTTTTTTAAATTTTTTTATTTATGTATGCATACTAGAACTGGGGTATAGGCCAGAGGTGTGGAGTCGGGTGGGGGGGTGAGAAGATTCACCAGAGACAGGGTGGGTGCAGAGTTGGGGGTGGGCATGAGAGGATTCACCAGAGACAAAGTGGGGAACAGAACAGGCAGAGCTACTGAAATACACTGCTGAGGGGAGCAGTGGCTGAGACAGGAGAGGTGTGCTGTGCCATGTGGGTCAGCTCCCTGGGTGGGGATCAAACTCATGCCACCTGCCTGGCAATAGCTTGATAGAGCTGAGACTTTAACCCATTGCGCCACCAGGGA